>JASANZ010001913.1:0-24231 GCA_030849805.1 Sergeia podlipaevii | reverse complement strand
TAGAGCTCGCTTGCGCCGACACTTTGAAGGGGGGAATAGCAAAGTAGAAAACCAAAAAAAAAGGGAGAAGAAAATAAAATGAAAGACATATGCAATGGCGCCAAAGAGGGAGAAAAAGAAAGAAGCATAGCGGAACAGAAAAGAAGGTCAACCTGCTAATTTTATATTATTATCATTGTTATTATTATTATTATTTTTAAGAAGCCCGCGAGAGCGCAATGGCAACAAATTCTCTCGTCATGAGTAAAGGTAAGAAGTAAAGTAAGCCTCCGTGCTCCTTTCCTCTTATTCTCTGTCTCTCTCAGTTGTTGTTGTCCCTTTGGCTTGAAAGAGAAAAACTTTGTATGGTGTAACCACTAATGACCTAGCACCGCCGCAAATATAATATATATATAGAGAGAGAGAGAGAGAAAAAAAAAAAAAGATAGAAATAAAAAATTAAGAAATGGGAGGCAACCAAGAAAAAAAAAAAGAAAACTCATAAGCGCACTCGTACAAAGCGATTCAATCCCTTGCATACTCCACTTCCTTCCTTCCTTCCCTCTCTCTCTGTCGCTCTCTCATGCCAAAAAAAAAAAAGAAGAAGAAGGTGAGAGTAAGAGAGGCAATAATAGTAAAAATAATGATAATGATAATTGTGATAGTAGTGAGGTGACAAGAGAGAGAAAAGAAAAATAATTTCCTTATCTCATCACTTCTTCGCCTTGATGAAGTCCACAGCGACATTCATCACGCTCAGCGACGCCTGCGCGTCCTCGTCATAGTCGCACCAGTCCTCAGACAGGTCCACCTCCTCAAATCTTGTACCGCCCTCGCTCTCGACCACCCACTGGTTGTCCAGCTTGAGCTCTGTAGGTTCCCCGCCACGCACGTTCAGCCTGACGACCACGTTGTTATGCTTGTCATCCGTTGCGCTAAAGTAGCCCTCCGAGCCTTCCACCACGTCGGTGGTGATAGCGCTCTTACAAAAGTGGCACTTGACCACGCTGTTGCGCACGCCGCCCTCGTTTTCCTGCGTTTCGCTGGGATCCACATAGACAAACTTGTCCGAAGTCTCCGTACAGTTAGTGCAGCGGAACTTAATTCCCCAGTAGCGGTCATTCTTGGGGCGTATGGTGGCCACGCCCTCGCACTCGGCATCCAGTACAATGTCATAAAGAGGCATCTTTCTCTCCTTTCAAATATATATGTAAGCGATAACTCGTTGCTATATGTAACAAATTGTTATTCTTCTTTTTTTTTGCTCTTCTTTTGCTGATAAAAGTAAGATATGTAGAACCTTCAAAAAAAAAGAAAATATGTATATATAGCGAGCAATGTGTAGAGGGGGGGGGGAAAAAAATGAAAGAGAAGAAAAGAGAGAATATATTATACATGTATGATAGAGTCCACAACGTACATTTTGAAAAAAAAAAAAGAAATTAGATAATGAGAAAAAAAAATAATGGAAGTATTTTTATATATGTAAATTTGGATGATAACAGTAACAATAATTTTTTGCCTGTTTGCTGCAATTTCTGTTTGTGTCTATTCGCATACAATAGTAAAAAGAGAGGACTACACAAAAATAAAATAAAGAAAATGTTTTTTTTTTTTTTTTAAAAAAAAAAGGAGGTGAATGTCATCTAAAATCGTTTTCACACTTATAATTTTATATATATTTCACAAAGAGCACTGATAAATAATAATAATAAAAATATATATAGATATAGATATAGATAAGTTAATATTCGTAGATACGTAATAATAATAATAATAATAATAAAGGCAAAAGGTCAATATAAGAATGTTCCTACGCTACTTTTATTGCTTTTTTTTTTTTGGTCTCCATTGAAAATTGTAACAATAATAGCAAACCAGATGGTTGCTTCTATTTTATCAAGCTACATCCCTAATATGAAGTAGGTGAGCGCGCTAGCACATCTTTTTTGTCTTGTCTTTTCTTCTTTATCATTGGCATCTTTTGATAATGCTAAGTTTTTTTTTCGTTTTTTTTTATTTTTTTTGATCGATCGATTGATGAGTATAATACTCAGTTTATTTTTTATTATTTTGCAGCACACTTAAAGTGCTCCTGTTCTTTTGATTGTATTTTTTTTTCCTTCCTTCTGTCCTCATTCGATGAGCGAATATTCTGGAAGAAAAAAAAAATAAGGGGGTTCTCAAGGCGTTCAAGCAGGCATATATATATGCACACACACAGACATACGATACGCAACTCATTCCTTTGTTCCGATCCACGTCACTTGGTATTCGTGACAAATACCTCAAGTTTTTTATTATTTTTTTTATTTTTTAATTTCATTGCTAAACTATCATAACGCCACTAACCACTGCCTCCTCTTCACTGGTAGCTAGTTGTTGTTGTTGTTTTACAGAGCAAGACGGTAAATTTCAATAATCTCCTCCTTGGTCGCTGGGCGTGGGTTGAACGTGCCGCATATGTCAAGCAGAGCAGCATCCGCCAGCCTCGGGAAGTCCTTCTCCTGAGCGCCAAGCTGCTTAAAGCCAGAGGGAATCTCCACCTTCACGGAAAGCTCACGAATCGCCGCAATGGCCGCCTCCGCCGCGCCAAGGTCAGTGCGAGTGAGGTTGCTGAGGCTAAGTGCCTCGCCCACATCACGCAGGCGGTGCGCCGCGACCTTCTTGTTAAAGTCCTGAACGTGTGGAAGAAGAATGGCATTGCACACACCATGAGGCAGGTCATACACGGCACCCATCTGGTGTGCCATGGCATGCACGTAGCCGAGGCCAGCGCTGTTGAACGCCATACCAGCAAGAAACTCCGCGTAGCTCATGCCCTCGCGTGCGGCGACGTCGCCACCGTTGAAGGTGGCGGTCACGAGATGCTGGCGGATCAGACGAATCGCCTGAAGCGCGCAGGCGTCAGTGATGAGGGAAGCGCAGTTCGACACGTACGCCTCCACCGCGTGGGTCAGTGCGTCCATGCCTGTGGCGGCCGTGAGGGCCTTGGGCTGCTTCAGCATCAGCTCCGCGTCGTTCACCGCAATGAGAGGGGTAGTCATGTCGGTCGTGATGACCATCTTGATGTGGCGCACCTCATCGGTGATGACGGCGAAGCGTGTCATCTCGCTTGCAGTGCCGGCAGTAGTGTTGACGGCGATGAGAGGAAACTGATTCTTGGTAGCCCGATCGATGCCTTCGTAGTCCTCAATCTTTCCTCCGTTGGTCCTCACAAGAGCAATGCCCTTGGCGCAGTCCTGTGGGGAACCACCACCAAGGCTGATGATCACGTCGCAGCCGTTCTTCTTCAGGGCAGTGAGACCGTGATTGACGTTGGTGACGGTTGGGTTAGGCTTCGCCTCATCGTAGACGCTGACGTTGGTGATGCCCGCCTCATTTTTGAGTGTTTTGACCACGGTGTCGAGCAGGCCAGCGGCGATAATGCCCTTATCAGTGACAATGAGAGGATGTTTGAAGTTGAGAGACTTGATCTTTGAGCAAGACATCTTGAGCGCGCCAGCACCGACAAAGCTGACGCTGGGAATGTAGAAGGCCGAGGCGCCGAGAAAGAGCTGGGTAGCGCGCATCATCTTTTCCGATTATTATTATTTTTTTTTGGAAACGAGGAAAAAAAAAAATAATGAAAAAATGTTTCGTGAGTTCTCTTTTCGATAGTTTGAATGAAACTGAATATAAAAAGGAGATCTGAGCAAACATAAAAAAAAAATTAAGAGAAAGAAGAAAGAAAGAGAAGTGAATCAAAATTTGAAAATTTGTTTTGAAGAAAACGCATGTTAGCACACAATACGAAGAAAAAGAGAAGTTTCTCTCTCTCTCTCTCTATATATATATATATATATATATATGGATGTACAAGCATCATACAGTAAGCGGTCCTTAGTCGCATACACACACATACAGGCACACGCCACAGAAAGATATTGACAATAAAAGAAATGAGGGCAATCAAGTCTGCTTTTGCTCTATTCAAATTATTTCTTTTCCTTTCTCTCTCTCCCTCCACACTGCCTCCTCACATTCGCATAGCCCCGCTACTCTGCTCCGTCACTCGACTACGACACAGAAGAACTAAATGAACGTAAAAAAATAAACCGAAAGGGAGAAAAAAAAAAGCAGCCAGCATCGCAAAAGAGATAATGAAAGAGGAAAAACAGAAGAACACATAAAGTGGATTAACATATCATCATAAAACACTTCCCTTTTCATATTCACCTCCCTATCTCTCTCTTCCTCTCTCTCTCTCCCTACACCTTTCTCCGCTTATGCCTCTCGCAGAAGCTGCTGCTGACAGTATCGATCCACGATACCAACGCACGCCATGGCAAACTGACGCGCCGTCTGTGGGTAGTAAGTCTCTGGTGCATTGAACATCACGCAGTTGGCCGCGATCTGCCAGATCGCACGTTCCAGTTCAGCCAGCGTCAAGATACGTTCGAGACCGCTCGTCTCTCCCAGGAGAGCCACCTGCACAGTCTCCTCATTTACTGAAGCGCCATGAACTGCCATGTCAGCTCCGCCCGCTGCCAGCGCAGGAGAAGAGGTAAAGGTCCCAAATGCAGCCGAGCGCGACCGCTTGCTTCCGACACCACCACCTGCCAGTACCGCCGTCGTCCCGGCTATTGCTGCTGACGTTCCAGCATGCATGTGGTGGTAGCTGCGTCTGCTCTCACTCACGAGCTTCTTGGCCGCCATGAGAGACATAGGGGCGTAGATAATCGTATGATAGGAACTCGAACGAACCCCATTGTACTCCATCACCGTGGCGGCAGGCACAGGAGCGAGAAAGATACTCGCGCCAGGAACCAGAAAGAACTGCTGGATGAGGTGGGTGAGGTCCTCTGGGCTCAAGCACGTTTCAAAGCGCAAGCGGTGAAGTCGTGCACGGTCTTCTGGAGACAGCATGCGGGCCCACTGCGAGCGGTCAGGAAAGGCAGCCTCTCGCCTGCTCATGGTGCCATCGCTGCTGCCGGGTGCAATAGCGTTGCTACAGGGAGTGCCAACTGCTGGGGATGTTCCTCCGTGAAGAGCACACGATGAAGACGCTGGGTGTGGCGCGGTAGCAGCAGCTGAAGCTGCTAAATTGCCCTGCTTCTGGGAACCCAAACTACCACTACTAGGCGCCTGACTCATGAGTCCGCCGCTACCACCCGTTCCGCTCGTACGTTGATGATGGTGGTGATGATTGCCAAATACCCTGTCATGCCCATCGCCACCGCTGCTGCCGTTGCCGCCGTCTTCCCATCCCAGCGTTGCCCCTGCTGCTCCGCCACTCGCCTCAAACGATGATGTACTGCCATGCGCACCGAGCATCCCGTGAACAGGCGACACCACAGAGGCCGTCAGTCGCGGTCGCCGTGGTGACGTCGGGTCCGCCTCCGTCATCGCCGCTTCATCGCCTCTCCATTTCAGCTCGCCGGAGTTCACATAAGAAGTGAACGCGCTACTGCCTGGCGTATTGGGTTCCCCCTCCTGTCCTCTAGATCCACCGCCACTGCCACTCCGCACAATAGCCAGAGACGACGACGTTGGCCCAGTCGTAACAAGATCTTCCGCCGCACTACTAGGCGTATACTGCACACGGGCTGTGGCAGGCACGCGCTCGGCCCCAGCGTGCACACTGCGGTGTGGCGCAGTGACGGCAGCGGCGTATGGTTGAGAAGGAGACCTCATCCCTATGATGCTGCTGTCGCCATCGCTGTAACCTACCGCCGCCATAGCGCCATCGACATGACGGGTACTCGCGCGTAGTCTCTCCGTAGATGTTTCATAGCGTGCCCTTAGCGCGTCCCAGCTCCCCTTGCAGCGCAGATACAGCACCCGCGCCGCAACCTCTCGGACCTTTTGGGCAGACAGCAGCACGCCGGAGATGCTGTACACCTGAGAGGCTAGTAGTATCCAGTCCTTCGTAGTGAGAAGAGAGTCGGAGGCAATGAAATTGGATAAAGACGAGGAGGGGGGTGATGATGACGACAATGGCAAGGATAAAGAAGAAAAGGCAGGAGCAATGCCTGTGGGGCACGTCATGTTTTCTTGTTTGTAGCGACAGATCACAAGGCTATAAAATAAATTACTGATAATCTCCTCAGTCATTCTCTGCGAATGTATGTGTGTATTTAGTATATATAAAGGTAAGTAGCTTTTCCTTATATATATATATATATATATATGTTAATGTGCATAGAAGCAAGTAATAATAATAACAATATTTTTTTTTTGTGAAGCAAAGGAAGAAAAAAAAAGAGAAGGAGCGAGATGATTGTAGAATGTTTTTTTTTAAAAAAAAGGAAAAAGAAATGAAGGTGTAGTTCAATAGAACAGCAAATAGACTTTGCAAAGTCAGCACGTCCTTTTCCTCCCTCCTCCCACACCCCCTCTCCTCTCCTCTCCTCCCTCCTCCTCTTTAACATAGCCGTTAAAATGCGTGATAGATACAACGATAAAACAGTCAAGTAGGAGAAGTCATAAAGAGAGAGAGAGAGACAGAGAGAGGGGGGTAGTTACCTTCTCTCCAAGTTTAAAGAAATGTTCTCAAGATGCATTTTTTTTTAAAAAAAAGTTAATAAACCTTGTTAAAGTGCTTCTTACTCGTGTTATTCAAAAACATGATATCGCTCCAAAAGAAGGGAGGGGAAACAGCAAAACATGAATAATTGAAACAAACAAACAAACAAACAAACCAAAAAAAAAGCATCATGATGTCTCTTTCTTTTCTTTTTGATGTTCTCCACCTTTCCCTCCCCTCTCTCTCCCTTCACGCTGCCTACCCATCTACGCGGAACACTTCGCGCTTCGATTTTTTCTTCACTGACAGTGGGTTGGGGTTGTGTTGCTTCTTACCGCGCGAGCGTGCGCGCTTCTGTCCAGCCTTCTCCACAAGTGATGTCACGCCAGTCGCAGCAGTGGTGGCCGTAGTGCCACCTCGAGTACCCTTCTCTTCCCCTTCCTTCGTCTCAGCCGTCCCGGAGTTGCCAGTGGTGGTGATACCAGCAGGAGACAAGCGATCTGGTGACTTAAGATGTGCGCCCTTGCCAAGATACTTCATAAAGGCAATATCCGCAGCTGACAGCTTAGCCCCAGAGCCGGCAGCGGCAGCAGCAAGAGGCGATGATGAAGGCAAACCTCCACTGACTTGCTGTTTCGGGTGATGATGATGCTGTTGAGAGTGCTGCTTGTCGTTATCATAGTGGAAGGCGGAAGCCTTGTGCTCGATCCACACACAGTCAGGCTTGAGTGCCAAGCGAAGAAGCGCGGCATCTTTCGGGAGCAATCGCCGTACGTCGTGACTCTGCGTCGCAACAAACACTAAATGCGCATTGCGCTTGACCTTCTCAACAGTAGCCTGCTGGTGGTGATGATAGAGATGTCGGTGCTGATCTGAGCAGGACTGAACGTAATCCGCTATCGCTTTAGCTTCGTTTCGCATCTCACCACTGCTGCTGCTGTTGCCGGTAATGTTCTTTTTCTCTTGAGCCTTGGACTCGGCTCTATCACTGACAGCAACAGCGGGGGCAGCACTAGCAGCGGCACCACCTACGCGATCCATCGCGGAGAGAAGATCATTCACGGTTGCCTTGGGGATCATGACCTTGGGAGCTTTCTTCTGATTGTGCTGGTGATTTCGGTCAAATCCCTGCTGCTGGCGCGGTTGCTGGTGCTGCGGGACCTGATCCTGGGGCTGTGACATCATGCGACGCAGTGTGGCGCCAGTTTCTGGCAGATAGCAATATCTCAATTGAGTACCGCCGCGACGCGCAGTACTCGCCGGGGCGGCAGCAGCAGCAGCGTTGTCGTCGTCTGCCGCGGCGTTTCCGAATGCGTCTGATAGGAGGGACTTGACATAGTGAGAGACGGACACCTTCGTGTGTGCCGTGGCGGCACCATGAGAGGAGGATGGGAATCTCGACCCACTCGCCTTGCTGCTATTGCTGTTGTAGCTGTTGCTATTGTTGTGCTCACCTTGGACGCCTTGGTGCTGCTGCTGCTGTTGGGCTTTGTAAGAGGAGCCATAATGCTGCCAGTATGACAAGAGAGAGGCACGTAGAAACGAAGAATCACACAGTACATTGTAACTGCCTTGTGTCAGACCGTGTGTGGCGGAGAGAAGACGCAAATTGCGCTTGTTGGTGTGTGCGCGTGATACACGACGCTTCATCCTCAACGTACTTCGAAGAAAGAGAGAGAGAGAACGTACACACGAAAAGAAGAAAAACAAAAAAAGGACAGAGAAAATGAAAATAATAATAATAGTAGTAGTAAAATATATATAGCAAAACATCATCAAAAAAAATATTGTGAAGGTAAAGAAAGGCAATATAATAGTTAATAATAGATTCTTGGCATCTAACACATTCTCTTACTGTGTCATAGCATACTAATCCATAAAATAGTATTAGTATGCACACAAGAAAAGAAAAAAATGTATTCCTCCTTTTCTTTTTTTCCTTTAATTTTTGTGCTTATGCTGTGACGCAATTGTTTGGTATTTTTTTTTGGTTGTTTTGTGAGTCGTACAAGCAAGAATAATAATAATAATAATAATAATAATAATAGGCGCGCTTCTTCCTCCTCCCTCTCCTTGGGAAAGCGTTGAGGAAAGAAAAAGAGGGAAAAAGATTGAGCAACAAACAAACAAAAAAAAGAGTAGAAAGGTTTAAGTGCCATTATCCTTTTCTCGCATTTTCTTTGCCTTTCTTTTGCTTTGCCTCCCTCTCTCCTCCTTCTTTCATTCCCGTGTAGAATGCATTGGTAACACAGGCACCACCTTAGTTCACTCTCACATAAATGTATTATTGCTATATTCTCTATGAGACTAACACAGTCAAAGCAATACACACGCACACACATCATACAATATGGTACGAAAAAAAAAAAGAAACTCCAGGGCGATGCGGACACGTAGTGTTCAACGGGAATACTTCTAAAGGTAAAGCAAGTAATAGTAATCATTTGGCCAATTTCATCAAAGAGAGCACAACTGCCGAATACATATATATATTAAATCTTTCTGAAATTCGTCAAAGAAAAATAAAAGGAAAATATTTTTTTTAAAAAAAAGAAAAAGAAAAGAGAAAACACTTCTAATATATATGTAATTCTAAGTGTATGTGTTTCACTTCGTACTTTCTTCCAGTGTATTTTTTTTTTTTTTTTGAAAAGTGATCAATCGAAATGATGAAAATGTTTACAAAAAAAAAATTAAAAAAATGAACGTGTAGTGAACGGAAATCTATTCGTGGGTGAGAAGATGGTAATATATAAAGTACGTATGAAGACAATAGAAACACAGATTGAATTCATTAGATATATATATATATATATTTCTGTTGTTTTATTTTCTTTCGCCACCCCCATCTCTGTTCTTTCTTTCCTTCCCTTGTCGGTCTGCTTTCCTCTGGTACTATTTCATATATCACTCGCAAAGAAAGAAGAAGAAGCGATATTAAAATGATAAATCAAAAGACAAAAAGAAATAATAGAGTCTCTATATGATGTCTTCGTCACTTCAGTACTTTGGAAAATAAACATTTGTCATATATAAAAATAAAGAAAAAGATAAACAGAAAGGAGAATGTATATACTGCGTACACACACACATACAGCGAGAAAAAACACATACGTACGCATAAAATAAAATAATAAAAATAAAAAAAGCAACATTAGAGAAACGCAGGCAGCACAAACCAGCAAACTGTATAAAAAGGGGGCAAAAAAGGAAAGAAAAAATGTCCAGAGAGAATATATATATATAAGAAAAAAAAAAAAGAAGAAACCAAAGACCCGGCGTCCTCATGCGCAGACAAGGAAAGAGAAAGAATAGCACTATCGTTGTTCAACACGACGGCGCTTTCCCCCTCGGCGCTCGCCTTCATCCTCCTCGCTCTCCCCCTCGTCTTCATCGCTGGGAAACACCACGGCTCTCTTCACCATCGCCTTGGCAAAAGCAGCAATGCCGCCCAGAATATTACCATTGCGAAGGCTATACTCCCTACGCGATGGTCGATCCCTATCCCCGTCCCTTCCTGGTAGGGCCACATCCTTATCCTCCTCCTCCTCCCTACCATTGTCATCCTGGTTTTGCTCAGTGCAGGTGCTTGAAGACACAGAGGCCTCACGCGCTTCCTTGAACAACTCGGGGAAAGCGTACAGTGCGTCATCTTCATCCTCTACGTTGCCACTGTCAGCGGGGATGAGGGCAGTTGCTGTGATGGCTCTCTTGTTGCTGTTGCTGCTACTCTCGCCAGGCACTGGCGGCGCCACCAGCGGCTTCTCCTCCATCTCCTCTCGACCGCGACGTCGTGTCTTACCTGGCGCCATGCCCTGTCCCTTCTCCTGTGCCAGCGCCTCTTCAGAAAGAGGGGTGGCAGTGGGTGCTGCTACTTCGCTAGAAGTGAACACTGCTGTGCTTCTAATGCTCTTCTGCCGCGTCTTATCCGCCGACGCATCCACAGGCATGACTTCTTCCGCAGAAAGCAAGGCTGGTGCCTCCGGTCCATCGTCACTTCCATTGAAGTAGCCCTCCTTGCTCGCGATCTTCGCAAGCATTTCCAGAAAAACTGCGGAAGCGCGCGGTAGTTGCGGCTGCTGCGTCGATCGGCGGGCTGTCGGTGGTGGTGGCGCCGCGGTAACGTCACTCATGCGCACAGATACACGTGGCGTCACCGATCCCCCCACCACATCACCGTCACCGGCAGCCATAAACTTTTCCTCTTCACTCAGTCTCTGCTCGAGCACCTCAAGCAGCTGTCGCCGCACCGCCGCGCTGTCTCGAAGGGCCACATGCATGACGCGGCGCATACACTCAAGCCGCTCGCTAAGTTCCATCAGCCGCTCCTCCCAGGCGGAGAAAGTAGCGGTATCATTCGCGGCGCGGCGCCGACGCTCGGCCAGCACGTCCACTTCAGGATCATACGCGTCAAGTGAGGCGACTTGGTGCTCAAGACGACGCAGCTCGGCTTCGCGGCCCTCACGCAGCACACACACGCGCCTCTTCATCGCCTCGAGACGCGCGTGGGCGGCTTCATAGAGCTGCATCTCCGCGTAGCGTGCGGGGGAGGCGATGACAGTCATCATCAGTTGACCTTCCTTCTGCTGCTGATGTGGCTTTATAGACGGAGTGACTGGAGTATCAAGATTGCTGCTCACCAGCCCAGTCTTTGGGGTTGTCGTCTTGATGACATTGTTCTCCTTACCATCGCTATCATCGTCCTCCTGGCACGGCACGGACACAAGGAGCAGTGGCATCGTACGTGGGTACCCCTCGCGCACCTCCGCCGTGGTGAATTGGGAGCTCGGCGCCACTGCCTCAAGCGCAATGTCATCCCGCTGTAGGAGTAGGTCATCCATGAGTCGGTCGCGAATCGCCACGTGGCGGGCGTGAAGAACATCGCGGAGGTAGTCCTTAGCGCCACGCGCGGAGCCCTCTAGTTCTGTGAGCTGCTGCTGAACCTGTAAGGCCGCATTGCCAGTGGCGTTGGTACCCCCGCTGGCTTTGTTGATGTCATCACCTGGCTGCTCTGATGATGAAGAAAGCAGCGCAAGTGTCGGTAGTGTTGACACCGTTGGGAGTTCCTTGAGCTGGGTAGACGTGCGCGCCGAGACAACGGGAGTTAAGCCAGCAATCGTGTCGAAGATTGTGTCAGCCTCATTCAGGAGAATATAGCGACGCTGCAGGTCACGATATTGCGCCTCAAGAGGAGATAAAGTCACCTCCACTTTGGCAATATCGTCGATCAACTTGGCGCAGCTCTCGAGGTCTGCCAGCAGTCTCTGAGTTCCTCGTACTTGGCTACCCTTGCCATTGTTGTTGTTGGTGTTGTTGCTATCAGCAGTTGCTGCTGCTCCACGCCTGCTCGGGGAGTTCGTAAGGGATGGCTGTGCGCTGCTGTTGTTGCTGTAGCCTCCCCCCTCCTTGATGTTGCCTTGACTCTGCATCAAGGAAGCCTGCTGCAGGAGTGACATGAGATGGTTCTCCAAAGCAGCTACTTGAACAAACACACGCTCCGACTGGGCAACGCCCTCCTCAGCAGAGGCGCAGCTGCCGCAAAGCTTTTGAATGCCAGCAAGAACGCTATTGATGTACTCGCGGCCTTCTGAGCTGAGATTCATGCCGCTGTTGTTGGAGGCGTCAGTGGCATGGGGCATATTTTCCGCTTGCAACTCCTCAATCGTGCGTGTGTAGGCCGCCATCTGCTGTGCCAGCGCACCACTATCACTCGCCATAGATGTGGCGGACGCACCGGCCGCGCCTCCGGTCGTAGCGGACGACGAGGAATCCGTGGACAGACGCTCTGGCTCACCGTCTTGTTGTGTTGACATATGCATTCGATATTGCTGCTGCTGCTGCTGCGGTGGTTGACTTTGAATTGCAGGGATGGTAGGGTTACTCACAGGCACCACATGTGCCCACATATGCGTAGCAGGCGAAAACGAGGTCGCTCCACCCTCTCCTCCAACACAACCCACATAGGCGCTATTCATGACAGCATGCTCCCCTGGTATAGCCCCCAGCCTCGCCGTAGCAGCGGATGCGCTAGACACCGCCGCGGGCGCAGGGGAGTGGTGAAACGTGGAAGAGGTTGAATAGGGCATGACAGGAGCATGTGTGAGCAGCGGAGCCATAAAGCCGCCAACTGAACTACGAGGGGAAGACATGGCGGAGTGAAACGGCGTTCCTGTGGCGGTGAACATGCTAGGCCGCCCTTGCTGTTGTTGTTGTTGTGGCGAAGGCAGTTGAACATTTTCAAAGCCGTTGCTGTTCGGGTTGGGTATAATGTGCTCCATCATAGCCGCCGTCGTCGCCATCGTTGCGTCGTAGACGCCACCTCCTTGAGCCATGGTCGTCCTCATTGTTTGATACTGCGGCTGCTGCTGCTGCTGCTGTTGCTGGGGAGAAATCATCTTGGCAAACCCAAAATCAGCTTCACCTGGGGCTGCAGCCATGGGCACGTAGCTGCTGGGGTGCAGTGAGGATGGCGATGGTGGTGGCACAGCGCTCATGCCAGCGAAGTACTGCTGCTGCTGCTGCTGATGTTGCTGTTGTGGAAGTGGCCGCTGAGGCATGCCAGGCATTGTTATGTACGAAGCGGTGGTGCCGTTGCTGTTGTTCATGCCCTGCTGCTGTTGCTGCTGCAGGGGTACGTTCATGGTGATGTAGTGTGTGTTCATCAAGTGTGATCCGTGAGGAACCGTACTGAATGCAGACAAACCTCCTCCTTCCATTTTTTGTTGCTTCTTTTTTTCTTCTATTTTTTTTTTTGATTCTCTCTCTCCTTTGATCTCCTGTGCGTTGTGTATTGTATCTAAAATGTATATATGTGTACTTCACTTGCACCTCGTCTCACGTAGTTTATTCTTTTTTCCCCCCTGTTTTTTTTAAATGTGTTTCTTCCTCTTGCTTCTACAGCCAAAAACTAATGTTTTTTTTTCTAAAAATAATAAAAAGAAAAAAAAAATTATCACGTCTTCGGAAATAGTGCTAGCAAGCAAAAGAAAAAAAAATTGAATGTTAAAATATCACACACACACACACACACAGCTTTGGCTTATATATATTTATATAGATATATATATCTGTCACCTAAAAAGAAAAAAAAATTGAATAAGTAAAAAAACTAATCCGAAACAATAATAACTAACAAATGTAAACATTACAAGAGGGGCAAAAAGAAAAGCAAGAAAATGAGAGTAAGACGTCTTCTATCAGTATTTCAAGAACAAGAAAGAAGGAAAAAAAAAACACTGCGCATCTTGTTGCTCCTCGATAGCAACAACATAAAAATAAATAAAATATTTTTTTTTAAAAAAAAAAGCATCGCGCACGTCAGCGGTAGGTCAAGGCATTAAATTTGTATTATACTGATAAATGTATGCATGTAGATATATATATATAAACAGACATAGTAGCAAAAAAAAAAAGATGACAATAATCATAATCATAATTTTTAAAAAAAGATAAAATGATAAATTGACAACATCAAAAGAAAAAGAAAAGAAGAAGTAATGAAAAGCACACACACACACACACTCTCTCTTTCTCTCGATGGCACTAAACCATTTGCCGCACTCAAAACGTATAGTAATGGCAATACTCATAATCGCGTAGTACATGAATAGAAAAAAGCGTTTGGAGAATAAATAAATATATGATTGAATGGCAAAATAAAAGTCAACCCTTGACAATGATATGCAATAAGATTACATATCTATTATACAGCAGACACCAAGTTCCTCCTTCTATCGTTCTCCCATAAAACTTTCCATGCATATTTTTCTTTTTTCTTTTTTCTTCTTCTTCTTTTCTCTTAGAGAAATATCAACGACACGAAAGTGTGATGCACACTTCATCGATATTGCTACTGCGGCTGCTAGACATGGTGCTTGGCTGGTCGCCACCTACGCCTCCTTGTTTCCCTGCAACTCCTCCTCCCCCTCCTCGACTTCAGCCTCATCGCGATCTGTGCTTCCCTGACCCGGCCATGTTGCAGTCGTTACTTCACTCACATCGTCATCGATCTCGACATCTTCATCGCCGTCTCTCCCATTCAAACGCTTCGCTTCTTCGTGTTCCTCCACGTCCTCGTTCATGCCAGCGGGTGGTGCGTCTTTACCTTCCCACCCCCCACGACGACGATGATGAGCGGAAGATGAGCCATCGCGGGTAAGTACGTAAGGCTGCACGGGCACCGCCTTCCCCGCAACGGCGCAGTCAAGCAACCACTGCGAGCAAAGCACAAGTCCACCGAGTGCGAAGACTCGCTCTACCGCCTCATGCCCCCACGAGTCCGCGATGCAGTAGTTAGTGCGCTTGCCGATAAGCTTCCAGGAAGTGTGCATGGTGGCACCAAGAAGGAGCGCAAGACGCTCCATGGGAGAAACCGTGCACCTCGCATTCACGACTGCTGCCGAGCCACAGCACCCTTCATCCTTGCGATTTGGGTGAAGAGCCGGCGCTAGCATGAATGGGAAAGAAGAGAACGAAGAAGAAGAAGAAGAAGCGTATGGTTGCGATGAGAGTGTGGGGGAAAGGAACAGTCTGCATTCTGCCAAGATCGCATGACGTGACGGGTGGTACACCTCCTCTGGATACCGCACTGCGTCTCTGCAACAGTCAACGACCCACTGTGAGTGCACGAGATATACAGTCTCTTCTGAACCGAGGAGCGGAGCGGCAGTGACTGCGTTATGCAGCGCGGCTGGCTCCCCACTGTGATCGGCCTCACCATCGCCCTCGTCGCCGTTACCTGGGACTTGACGGGAAAGAACGATGACGTGTGTGCACATCTTGCTATCAACACCGCACTGTGCAGCTCCAGCTGAAGAGTGGGGCGTAACGTGTGCAGACCCGCCACAGGACTCGATCATGAGCTTCAGCTCCTGTCTATTGGCGTCGTCGCCTTCGTCAGAGCCAACAATGTCTGCATGAACACCACGCATGATGAGCAAACCGCTGTGCCTCGCCTCTCTGGACTTACTACCTGTAGATACGGATGAAGTGTTATGCGTCCGCGTTGGCGGGAAAGATGCCACGGTCGCACTCTTCTCTTCTTGAACTTGACACGAGTGATGAGAGTCGCAATCCACTCTAGTCGCGACTGTACCCACAGAAGGTGGAGGGGGAAGAGAAGACAATGTAGCGGCAACAATCTTCTCGCTTGATACCACGACAGGAGCGCTACTGTTGTCCTCATACCACACCACACTCATGCCATGCGCCACGCAAGCCGCGCGCAGCTGTGCCTCCACTGAGCTCCACACAATCCCTGTAGCAGGTGGGGGCCGTGCAAAGTGAATGGTGGCGTCGTACTGCATCGCAAGCTGAATGCATTGAGAAATGCACTTGGACAGCGACGTGGGGTCAATCTGCGGCACCACCCCGATGGAGGATAGTTGCTGCTGAGCAAGCATCGACGCGACATACACGCGGCCAGCTCTTGCCGCGTCTCCCACCTCAGCCACCACCACATCGCCAAGTGTTCTGGACGTCTGCTGGCTTGCGTACGCGCGTGCAGCGGTCGGTCCAAACCTATCGGAGATGCGGCCCATGACACCTCGGGTCGACCACTGGCCCGCAGCAGCTGTGCAGTGACATAACAATATGTTCTCCGAGGGGTCCGCCAGGACTGATGGTGTAGCTGTGGCACTACCAGTAGAAGCAACCAATGTCATATCGCCTCGAGCATGTACCAGTTGCGCTTCCTGCTGCTGCTTCTGCCGAGCCTTCGCTGTGCTGGGAGCTTTCTGGACTGTGGGTGCGGCTGCCGATGCTGCATCTCCTCTCATAACTGTTGGAACCATCGGGAGAGGGTTGGAGCGACCCTCCTCGTCCTCTTCCACCACGAGAGCGTAACTGTCCACTAGCGGCAGCGGTGCCTCATCGGGAATACCTGCAGCAATCATGCGACCCTTGCTCGTTTGAAACAGTTTCATCAACTCCTGATTGGTAGTAGCGGTATCGACGATTTTGTCAGTGCGCACGCGCAGAATTCGAGGAAACCGAATGGACACACCGGACGTGTGTGTCTTGGTGATGGAAAACTCCGCACCAATGATCTCCATCACGTCCGAAGTGCGAGGATCCTTCACGAGCATGTCGGGCATGTGCGAGGAGTGACACGACAGCCAGGACGGCGCAGCACCACCACCACCGTTGTTGGCGACTGCAGACATGGATGCCGAGTACTTGCGAGATAGCAGAGTGATGGCCATATCATCAAGGCCATTGCCCACTTTACATACCGTCTTGTACCTCCCTGGCAAGCCTGGAGGGACATCTTCGTCCACACACCCCATTAAGAAAGTGGAGAGCAGACCCCCCTTGTTACCGCTGCCATACCACGCGCCGAGCACCAGCAGGTCCGCGGAGTCAGCCAGTCCATTCAGATAGTCCTTTTTTATCTTCAGCCAGTGGCGCGCACGAGGCTCGTAGACGCCCTTGAGGTCTTTCACCACAAGCCCCTCAAGGCCCTCGGCGATCGCACGGGTTAAATGTCTCTGTAAGATGGCACGCCGCTGCATAATATCGCCCGTGACGAGGCACAGCTCCGAGTACATCACTCTATTGCGAATGAACTTCACCGACGATTTCAGCAGCGCGCGGCGCTCTTCGAGCGGACGGGAAAGAAGCGACTCGCCATCCTTGTATAAAATATCAAAAAGAAATACACACGTGCACGCGGTGGTAAACTGCGCCTTCTTGTGCTTGCCAAGCGTCCCAAAGGGGAGTGGAAGCGACGTGCTTAAGTCCACCATCAAGATCTCACCATCCAGAATGCAATCATCGACCTGGATCGCATCCTGGATGTACGGAACCAAGTCTTGAAACTTGTCCACGCGCATTGGTTTGAGTGATCGCGCAAAACAATGCAATGACTTGTCCTTGCCGTGATGGATTTGGATACGCTCGCCATCGTACTTCACCTCTGAGTACGCCCCGTTAGGACATTTCGTGAGGATCTGGTCGATGGAGCGCGCGGGAGCCGCAAGCATCGGGGCAAGAGGCAATCCAAGCTTGATCTCCGCTGTGACTCCCCCTTGTCGCACTGCACCGCCGCCACCACCTCTACTGGGATGAAGAGCTCCTCCTGTGGTCGTGTTCGCTGCTGTTGCTGCTGCTACTATTGAGGTTGCCGTGGTTGCAGTGGCAGAAGCGTCTGTTCCGCCAGCCTTGACGCGACGCACTACCTCTTGAACATCTGCGCAGTGCTGGAAGAGCGTGTAGGCGTTCGGGTGTAGGGCTGCCAGCACCACCCGCAGCCCTGCCCCAAGTCTCAGATCATGCTTGAGTTCACGAAAGAAGTAATACACAGCGTTGGGACAGGCACATG
The DNA here is from genome assembly GCA_030849805.1 of Sergeia podlipaevii. Classification (NCBI taxonomy): domain Eukaryota; phylum Euglenozoa; class Kinetoplastea; order Trypanosomatida; family Trypanosomatidae; genus Sergeia; species Sergeia podlipaevii. The sequence continues at coordinate 6,424 of JASANZ010001913.1, read as the reverse complement.
CGAAGAAGTCACACACGCATGCGACACGCTGCACCTCATTGGATGCGGCTGACATTTGATTCAAATACGCGTCGAATGTTTGGAGGTCCATCAAGCACCACCCATCTTTATCGAGAGGGGCTTTCACAGTAGGAGTAAAGAACTTTCGTGCGGTCACGCCGATGCACCCGTTGGAGTTCCACTCTGCCTTGAGTGTGTCCTCCGAGATCGAGAGGACGAGAGACAGCACGCGAAGGAGTTGCTTTTCCTGAGCATTATAGATGCGCTCGGCGTGTTTTGGGAGTAGGAGACGCAGAAGGAGCCCCAGATCGCCAATGTAGCGCTGAAAGAAGCCGCGTAGTATCTCCTCCTTGATGGTGAGCGAGGGCTCCTCGGTGACTTGACGACAGAGAAAGCCAAATTTTTTTAGAGAGGATTCCACCGACATCGTGTCGGAGTCGTTTTGGAGCCTTTTTTTTGTTTTTCAATGAACGCACACACACACACCACAATAATGAGAAACGATAATACGCACGCAATGCATAAACTTCTACCAAAAAAAAAAAAGCAAACGCTCTAAATGTGCGTAAAAAGAAAATATAAGTAATAAAAACCAGTAATCTTTTTTTCAAAATGTGTTCAGTTTATATATATATGTATTGTAAGTTGTAGCAAACTGTAGTAGAATGATGCTGTCAAACGAAAAAAAAAAAGCGACAAGAAAAGAAAGCAGAATAAAGAAGATGTGTGAAGGAAGTTTCACCACGTAACTATCAGTAGTTTACCCATACACACACGTATATAGAGAGATAGAGAGAGAAAGTTAACTTTACCTCTGTCAGATCTCCCATTCTTCAACAGTTGCAGCTATTATGTGTGTGTGTGTATGTGTGTGTATGTGTGCGTTGAAAGGAAAAAAAAATGCTCCTTTTAAAAGTGCTACCCGTATTTCTCTCTATTTCAATGCAATCGTTAATTTTTCTATTCAGAAATGAATCTGCCTCTTTTTTCTTTTTGTGTGTGTGTATGTATACACCAAAAACCTAGCAAAAACAGAAGGAAAAGATAGAAGAAGAAAAAAAAGGTATATCAACAATAACAAAAGCGATTCACTTTTTAAAAAGATTATGAGAGAGTGGTGACACCTCGCCACCCCTTTCCCTCCCTCATATCAATATACATTGCGTTAGACCTCACTGACGCCATGTATGCACGTACGATTTCTTTCATATATATATAGTTGGATAGTACTCTCCACGATAAAGCGAAAAAAAAAGTCACATGGAGCTCTCTCTCTCTCTTTAAAAAAAAAAATGTGTTTTACGTGTGTTTAACGCATAATCAACTTCTTTATGGTGGGGAGGGGGACATCTTACTCTGATGATACACCAATAATTGTTAGTTATGGCACCGATACATCTCTCCCTAGCAACGCACCACACCTTTCCTTGTCGTTATCAACAAAAAAAAAAAGAAGAAGGAAAGAACGGATGCATAAGCTATTGTTGTTGTTGTTGCTATTGATTGTATTTATGCTGTAATGAAGAAGGTAAGGAAAGAGAAGAAAAAAAGGCTTCCTTTCGTCATTAACACACAAACACCATGAAAACAAATTATAATAATAATAATAAACCATAAGGAAGAGCGCTGCATAAAAAAAAAAACAATGTATGCTCCCATTTAGTACATACCGTACGCAAAATAAATGAGAAACATTTTAAAAGAAAAGAAAAAAAGATGCAACTTCATTCCCAAATATCTTGTCGTCGTTGTAAATTTTTTTTGGCATGCACTTTTCCTTTTTTTTCCTGTTTCTCCTTCCTTTCTCTATTCATCATTCACTTTTCTTTTTTTTTTCTCACTCACTCTCTCTCTCTCTTTCATTCTTTCATTTTCACTTCCTCCACGAATGTGCGTGTGTGTGTATATGTGTAAATACTATATATATTCAATGTGTATACGTGTGTGTGTGTGTGTGTGTGTATAAGGGCGTATGCAGTGAATAATGGTAATTACAATAATAATAATAATAAACAAATAAATAAAACAGAAATAGAACAAACCTCAACGAGCTACATCAAAATAGACAACGATACATTAAGGGAGAGAAAAGAACAGAAAAGTAAAGCAAGGTGCGGTATATTAACACGAAAATTTGAGGGGAAAGAGGGGGNAAAAAAAGAGAATAAACGGATACACACACACAAAAAAAAAAAAAAGCGAATGAGGAAACACATTATTTCAACCTATAGAGAAAAAGGATAATAATAATAAATAAAAAAAAAACTTTTGGAAGAAAAAAAAAACGCACATAGTCACACACATAGACATACTTTATCGTTGGTATATTGAGAAGTGATAAATACTTTCTTTTAATAAAAATAAAAAAGTTGGGAGCAAGAAAGAAAGAAAGAAAGAAAGAAAAAAAAAAAGCGATATGAACGGAAAAACACATGTATACTACTCAGGACCTCCCAAGACACTCCACTCACTCACTCTCCCTCTCACATTCGCACTCGCATGATGCATTGCAGCAAAGGTCAACCACATAAAATAAATGCAAGCACAAAATAAAAAAAAAGATAATAATAATAATAATAATAACGCAATATGAGTGCAAAAACATATATATATGCTTGATTTCCTCATATCTTTCTTTCTACGCATTTTTTTTTTTTGACATCAGAAAGTCGACGCTCCATCCTCTCATGAGACAATCCTCTATTGAAAAGAAGGCACGTGGTTTCTGTTGATAAAAAAAAAAAAAAGAGAAGAAGTAGAAAATAAAAAATAAAAAGGTTCAACCACTGTGACCTCCTTTAGCTCTGAGAAAGCATCCTGGCCACCACCGCCGCCTTCAGCGATCGGCGGCGGCGGCGTTGCTCCCCGCCATTGCAAGCAATCGCAAGTGACATCATCCCCTCCTCTTCACTGACATCACCAGTCTGATATTCGCTGCCCCAACCGTCAATATCTTCGTCCCCCGTTCGTACTCGGTCATCCAGCCCTAATATGCCTCGCGGTCGGTTCCTTGTCAACCACTCTGATGAGAGAACCTCTCCTGCGCTCGTCGTGGCCACCGTAGAAGAAGAAGAAGTCGTACCGTCACGGTGCTTGGGTTCCACTGCACGTTCAAGCCTCCAGTAAGCAGAAAAAGAAGAGGCCACGTAACCAGCGGCACAAGAATCGATACGTTTATCCACTAAAGCAAAAGCATCCGCGGCGGTATCCGTCGCAGCAACATTTTCGCTATTTTTCACGGATGGCGATAGCGGCATCATCATCATCATCATCATCGCCCTTGCTGTTGTCATCATCTTTGGTGCCCCTTGCTGTGCTGGCTCGACCACACCGCTGCTGCTGATGGTACTACCACTGCTGCCTTTGTCCCTACAAGCGCCATAAATAGATGTGAAGTCATCATCCATAGCAAATGAAGATTGCATGCTACTTGTCGTAACCCGCGGCAGCGACGACGGTGTGGTCCCGTCACACGACCCTCCTCCTACGTGGTGGAACATCTCGATATATCCAGTGGCACTTCTGCTGCTGCTCTCCTCTTCTCGAAGAAGAATGGCAGAAACGGTTTCATCGTCCATCTCTCCTCCTGTCACCCCCTCCACTACCACTTCCGGTTCTGTGGCCTCGACCGGCACACCTACATTTGTCAAGAAGCCATCCAGTAGCGCCAGATTATGGCACTGGCTCTGCGATACTTGTGATTGAGACGTGAGACACATGATCGACGTGCTGGCGGTCCCTTCGGTCCAGCTCTCCTGTTGCTTTTGGCGAAGATGCAATGCTGGTAGTAGTAGTAGTGGTGACTGTGGTCCATTCTGCTGTTGTCGACGTTGATGTCCGTCGCCACCGCGGCTGCCGTCACGGCTGTTCGGGCTGTTGATATGCCATCGCTGCTGCTGCGTGCGAGGGCAAACGCGCGATAATCGAAGAGATCCCAAGGCATTGGGAGAAAAGGGGGAGTAAGAGGCAAACTCTTGAAATGGGTAGTGGTGGCGAGGGGATATCGATGCCTGAGACAGATGCAGCGGCTCTCTGGGCGAAGGTAGGGCCTCTAGAGAAACCTCCTCCGCTGTCGTTGTTGTCAGCGTCGATGTCGATGTTGCTGCTGCTGCTGTCCTGGTAACGTCACTGCTGCTGATGGGAGAGTCAACTGTAGTACTGGAGACAGCGGAGAAGGAAAAAATATCGGAAGCGTGTCGCGGCGGACGGCAAAGAGCAGGAGGAAGAGAAGGAACGGATGCAACTGTATCGTACAGCAGTTGCTGTGGTTGTGGTAGAGGTGGTTGACTGCATCGTGAATGTGCATAATGCAATGAATGGAGGAGATCTGGCTTGTGAGGGCAGGCCGCACTGAGAGAAGAATCGTTTAGTGCATGGGGTAGTGGTGTCTGAGAAGGAACGTCCTCCTCCTGTGATGTTGTACCAGTGGTGATAGCGATGGCGCGCAAAGCGTAATGAGTGCACAGCGGAAAACGCCCAAGCTTCTCGTGATGACGATGTTGGTGGCGGTGGTAGTGGTGATGACCGGTGTCGTCAGCGTCGGCGTCTCCTCCATCTTTCCGCTGTAACTGTGGTCGCTGCCAGGGGTCATGACACAGGCCAAGACGTGAGCAGTGCGGATGAGCATTGCAGTCCCAAGACAAGCAAACGGGGTCAACGCGGGCAGCCATATTTCCCTCCACAGCATCATCAGGGCACTCACGCACGCAACCTGCTGCAGCAACGCTCGTGTCTGAACCCTCCATGGATGTGCTCTCCTTCCTTCTTCTCCTACTGCTGACACCCTCCGCATCACTCGGATCGTTAGTCATGAATGTCTCGCTTTCTTTGTCAGAGATAGAAAGAAACACAGGTGTTTCATTGTCCTGAGCTCTTGCCACCTGTACGCTCCGACCTCTTTCTTCTTCTTCCTCTCCTCCACCGCTGTTGTCCTCGTGAGCTCTCTCTTCGCTTTCTTTGGTACGTACGCCCTGAGAAAGAAAAGTACATAAAGGAAGAAGATCACCACCACCACCACGCTGCTGCTTTACATGTGGCAGTGGTGACTTCATAGAGCGACGGGGATCACAGGTAGAGAGAGAGCTACCTACACTATCGCGGCAGCTGGGACTGGACTGATGCTCTGCGTATTGAAGAGTTTGCTGATGCTGTTGAGATGGCTGGTACTCTTCACATTCAGCTTGAGCGCCGTGTGTCAAAAGAACATCATCATCATCATCATCGACAATCCCTTTGGCAGATAGCGCATCGGAACGAGGAGAGGGCTTCATATGTACGTGACCTTTATCGGGGAAGAAAAAGAAAAAAAGAAAAAGGGGGATTGTTGTCGTACGTAGCGCACGCGTGTACACAAAATAGGACGCGCTAAATCAATTGCTTTGAAAGAAAAAAAAAAACGATATCAAACAGATAATAATAATAATTAAAAAAAAAGGTATGGTGAAGGTATTGAATGTTGGTATTCACTTTATTCTTTCGATTTCAGTTTCCCGTTCGATTGCGTTCTTGTTTGCTTTTTTTTTTTTATCACACAAGTTTCAAAAAAAAAAAAAGAGTTTTATAACAGAGAGGATGGAGGGGAGTATTTCGGAACTAAAAAGAGAAACCTCCGAACACAAGCAAAAACGTATTTTAGAGGAGAGGGAGAAAAGAAAGAAAAAGTGTGAGGGAAATGCTTTTTTTTAAAAAAAAAAAAATGTAGAAGAATCACACGTAAGAGGGCAAAGCAAAAAAAAAAAATCAAAAGCTGAAACTATTGCTGTTTTTCTTTAAACAACAAAAGGAAAAAAATAAAATAAAAGGAATGTATCCTCTGTGTGTAGCAGTATGGTGAGTAGCTATATAAGTAGTAACAACAAGAAGGCCACGAACGTACTCACTATTCGCGAGTTACTATTTTGTGCTTACACGTGAGTAGTAGTAGTAGTAGTAGTAGTATGTATGTATATACGTAAAAAAAAAAAGAGAGACTTCAAGATGAGCGCCTTTTTCTTTTCATAAAGAGAAGGAGGGTGTGTGGGAAGGGAGGGCAAGAAAAAAAAAAAAGGAAAATAGCTTCCTTACCTCCTTTTTTTCTTCGTTAAAAGAAGGAAAAAAAAAAGAACAACAAGAATGTCCTTATACTGTGATATCGTACTAGGACACGATGAGAGTGTCAAACAATATAGTAACTCACTGGATGCCCTTTATATATATATAAAGCCAGATGTGTATAGGTCCAGCAGTGAAATATATATGTATGATTATATAATTATATCAAACTCCCTTCGTTGCTTGCTGTTGTGTATTGAATAACCCCGCAGGCGCGTTAGCTAAAGAAATTTATACGCTAGCAGGAAAAAAAAAATGAGAAACCACAACGTAGTACGCACACAAAGACACACACACACACACAAAAAAAAAAAAAGAAAGTTAAGTAAACAAA
>JASANZ010001912.1:0-24200 GCA_030849805.1 Sergeia podlipaevii | reverse complement strand
GGTGGGAGGGAGGGAAAGAGAACATTTCTTTTTTTATTTATTATTATTGTTTACGACGTGAAGAGCAGCAACTATCATAATATCTTGTGTTTTTCCCCCTTTTTATTGCACCTGGATTTTTCTTTCTGGGTTACTATATATATATTTTTTTTTTGATTCACTGGCGCTCCGCAATGTAATCCGTCTATGCAATGTTGATTGTTTGTTCGTAGCACTTTCATCACTCTCTCTTCCTCTCTCTCTCTGTCTATCTTTCCTTTTTTTTTATTGCTAATTATATCGTTGTTGCTGCTTGCTTGCTTGCTCCCTTCCCCCATTCATTTCGTAGGATTGAAAAAAAAAAAAAACTTTTTCTTTCCTTATATTTGGGCAAAACTCATCATCAGCGAGGGTTGGTTCATTAATCTTCCGAAGAACATATTCATTGATATACACTTTGATAGTTCTACTGCTCAGCACATACGACACTTGTTTTGTTTCTTTGTTTTGCGTATTGTGCGCAGGAAGGAGGGTATATATATATATATATATATATAGAGAGAGAGAGAGAGAGAGAAGGGAAGGGAAGGGAGAGGCTTTTGGTTATATCCACGCCCCCTCCCCTTTTTTTCCAGCTTTTTTATACATTTTTTTTTTTTTCAGTGCTTCGGCGAGCATCTGCGGCTAGTCCAACGGGCAGCACCTCCCATATCGTGCGTATGTCCAACAACAACAAAAACAAGATTCAGGGCAGCAGCGACGGTGGCGGCGGGGTTGAGAATAGCCTTTCACCTTCATCTACCATTTTACCTAAATGCAAAAGCAGTGGCAATAACAAGCAGAACAGCAGCAGCGGCGGTGGCAGAGGTGCCTTCTACTTGAAATTCGTCTCGCTCTTTGCTCTTATTCTGCAAACCACAGCAGCCGTTGTTCTTACACGCTACGCCACTCTCGAAGGCCGCAAGAGTGGGTCGAAACCTTTTCTTCCTGTGGTGCTTGTGGCGATGCAAGAGGCGCTTAAGCTGATTTTTTCCTGTGTACTGGTGGCGTGGTGGGACTACACAAACGTTGTGACTGCACTTACTGGTTTGCTGAGTGTCTCTAAGCCTGTGAGAAGCGGCGGCGGCGGTGGCGGCGCTGTCTACGGTGAGGACGGTAATGACGAAGCAGACATCGTTGTTTTTCGATCATCAGATTGTGGTACATTTTTGCCACGTTTAGCAAAGAACCGTACCCCTGACGCTTGTACAACGAAGAAGGCTGGGCTTGGCACGCACCAACGATACGGTGGAGGCGGTGGTAGTAGTAGTAGTAGTAGTGGCGGTAGTTTTGCGCTCTGGCGCAGGATCCAATTTGCTTTGAAGCTGGTTCACTACTTCACTTTTGCGCATCCCAAGGAGGCCGCCAAAGTGCTGCTTCCCGCGCTGCTTTACACGCTGCAGAACAATCTCATCTATGTTGCGCTGAACGCGCTCGACGCGACCGTGTTCCAGGTGGCGTATCAAAGTAAAATTATTGTCACCGGCGTGCTGACTGTGTTGTTGATACCTGGTAGGCACCTATCGTGGCGGCGCTGGCTTGCACTGTTGATGCTTGCTGCAGGCATTGCCGCGACGCAGCTTGGTGAGAGGAAAGAAACCAGCAGCAGCGCTGCTGCCGGTGGCGAAGATATAAAAGGTGCGAAGTTGCAACAGGTTACGGAAGAGGCGATGAAGAGCACGGAAGCGAACCTGCGCGTGGCTATTCCTGCTCCTCCTATGATGCGTGGTCTCCTCGCGGTGCTTGGCGCAGCTCTCTGTAGCGGGGCCGCAGGGGTGGCGTTTGAACTTGTTCTAAAGGCAAATGAGTTGTCTACTGCTTCGAAGAACATGGTGGGAGAAAAAACGAAGGCTGTGATGTTGTACATCGCGGATACGCTCCCTCTTTGCAGCGTACGGCGGCACCAGGAGCACCGTAGTTTATCACAAAGCCGCAGCAGCGGCGATGATGATGATGATGATGATGATGATAGTGATGAGGAAAATATCAACAGCAGCAACAATGCATTCGTATCTTCTTCTTCTTCTTCTCCTTTTTCGGCATCTGCAGGTACAGCAGCGGCCTCCTTCTTTAAAGATTTTGATTGGGAAAATGCCAGTGCGCTGACTGGTATAACGGCATCCGTGTGGTTGCGCAACGCACAGCTCGCGTTTTTTTCTCTAATCATCGCCACCTGTAGTGTGGTGGTGTACTACTCGCAGCATACACCGTCTCTCTCCTCCTCCTCCTCAATCCCGTCGTCATTGCCGCCGGTGGCCGTCACCCCGTTTGATCCTTTTCAAGGCTTCACTCCTCTTGTATGGACAGTTATTTGGATTCAAGCAGCTGGCGGACTGATCATCGCCATGGTCATCCGGTACGCGGATAACATACTAAAGTGCTTTGCCACTGCTATTAGTATTATCGTATGTGGCATGTGCTCTGCCTTTTTCCTAGATTGTAGCCCAACACTTTTGTTTGCTTCTGGAGGTACAGTTGTACTTATGGCGACATTTCTTTACTCTCTTTCACCGTAGTGAGGAGCCCCCCTCCTAAATATGGATTATTATTTGGGGGGCGGAGGATCTGATAGCAAGGAAAAGAAAAGGGATGAATGGTGGGAGAGAGAGAGATTAACTTATAGGCTATCAGGTACAGAGAAACGACGAGAAAAGAAGCATTTTTTATGCTTTTTTTTTTTTGGCATGTAGGGCACCGAACAACAACAAAAAAAAGTCACTTAGGAGAGTGGGTTCCACGTATCCCACCATATACAGTTAACTATTTATTATTATTTTTTTATTGATTCAGTTTTCTTTTTTTTTTTTTTGTGTGTGTGTGTCCAACTAGGCATGGCTTTGCAAAGTGCAGGGAAACCCCTCTCTCTCACCCAACCCCTCTCTACCCCTGTAGAATCCAAAAGGTCGTTGCCAAGTCGGGCCTCAGGGATGGAGAAGAGGAGATGGACAGCATTTTTGTTGTTCTTCTTCTTTATTGCGCTGGCTATGTGTCTCGAATTTTTTCAAAATATAAAAGAAGGAGAATTCACGGATGCGTGTATATAACATATATATATATATGTGTGTGTGTTGTGAAGCTATTGTTGATATGCACTATTTATTACTGCTAGCAGTGTGAGGCACAAAAAATATAGGAGGGAAAAAGGGGGAAAAGAAATATGTACAAGAAAGCCAAAAAGAAAAAAAGAAATAAGGAAAAAAAAAAAAATAGCGCCGAGAGTGCTAGTCTATTTATCTTTAGAATTATTTTGACCTTCTTTTGAGAGGGGGGAGGTTATGGAATCACCGTATTGACTTAACCACCCTTTCAGAAGTCAGAAAGAAAATAGAATCTCAACCAAGTATCGCGTACATATGTGTGATATGAACAGCAAAACAATGACAACGACAGAAAAAAAAAATAAGAAGCAAGTGTCGGTAAGTGTGGTGGCTGTCTTTTATCAGGTCAGTGGCTGTAGACGTCTTCGTCGACACTCCTGTGTTGAATATTAGATCAGCATGATAACAATTTGCTAATTGCGTTCTATATATATTTTTGCCTCGTTTTTTTTTTTTGTTTTTCATCCCTCTCACTCTTTTTTTGAGGGGGGACTTCATCATTTTCTTTCATGCTTATTCATATCTGTGAAGTAGGCGCGCGTATTTGAAAGCATATATGTATTATTTTTTTTCTCTTTCTTTTTTTTTTCTCTATCGCTATTCAGGATGATGGAAAAAGAGCTAATGATTATTATTATTATTATTATTATTGTTATAGCTACTACAATTTATCTATTGTCCTTGAACGAAGCAGCTACTCAAAGGAGAGAGGAAGAGAAAGAAAGAAAGAGAGTGAGAGAGAGACTCTAAGCTTACAGAGCTACACATGTATGTACTACACATAGTTGCAACTAGGGCAACCTTCTCTACCAGAATTTTTGTTTGTTTTTGTTTTTGTTTTTGTTGTTGTTGCTGTGTCGGTTTTAAAAAAAATAACATTTCTGAAGCCGAAAATAAAAATCATTGAATACCTAAACTTTTACGATTGCGTGTGTGCGTGTGCATTGTAAGACAGAATGAAAGGAAGAAGGAAAGGCCCCTGACGCTTGAATAAATGGTATGTGCTACCATATAATAGTGATAGAAGTACTTATATCAACAATAAATTATCACTCCATCGGCATTAAGGAGCTCGAGTAAGTTCTGAATGAACACGCGTCAGACGAGAAAAGAAAGGGGGTCTTAGCATAATACAATGCACCCATACTGTAAGTATCTTATCCATACTTTTGCATATATATACGGCTGCTAATGCCGTTGCTACTGCGTCCTCCTCCTCCCCTCGTCCCCTCCCCTTCCCCGCTATATTATGAAGTCTGAGTTTTGGAGCATTTTGTCGCTATTCTTGTTAGTTATTCAAAAGAAATGATGCGCAGCTTCCTATTGATGTTGCTGCGTTCTTTGACGTGGTATTTGATATCTTTTTTTTTTCTCTTTTTTTTTTTTTTAAAAAAAAAGACTATTATTTTTGCTTTATCTTTGTTTTACTTCTCAGCATTTCATTGTTGATAAACAACGAGACATTTTTTTTGTTTGCTTTCCCTCTCTCTCTCTCTCTCTCTTGTTATCCACTATTATAATTTACTAATTATGCAAACACATGCATTATACCAATATTGCTGTTTTGCGTTTGGGCTCTCAGCTATTCAAAAAAAAAAAAAAAATTTAAAGAAGGATAGAATGGGGTGTGGTGGTAGCTCTACCAAAGATAGTGCTCACAAGGGGCACAAATCAGACGATCATCCATTGGAGGAAAAGGAGAAGCAGCAGGAGTGTCAGCAACAACGACAACACAAAAAAAAAGAAGAAGACGCAGCAGGAGCAGAGGATGCAGTCACTGAGAAAGAGAAAAGTATCGCCTTCCCTCGCATGGTCTCCGACAAGGCGGAGTTGTTTAGGTTCATTGCTGGAGCACCCACTACAACTTTGGCATCTTTCCCCCCTCCTCCTTCCTCTGTCCAATCATCTTTCGCCTTTGCGCTCTGGCGGCTGCCACGAATGCAGAACGCCCTTGCCGCGTGCCTCTACACGCAGTACATGCAGGCGATGGATCGATTGCTTCTATGGCAAGCACAGGAGAAGGCTCGCGAGGAGCAGGCACGGGCGGCGCGCAAGACGGCGTTGATCGCATCGATTCATGAGCAACAGCTAAGAAGGAAAAGTATTATAGAAGAAAAGGAGGCGCGAACGCGGCCCGCGCGCAGACGACGACGCACATCGCGGACGAACGATGATGCAGATATTGATGATGTGGAGGTGTCCTCCTTCGCAAGTGAGGAAGGGGAAGAGGAAGAGAGGGAGAAGGGCGAGATGGGTGGCAGCCCTGCGTCTACCACTGTTCACGAGGATTCGCCTGGTGAAGATGAAAATGGCAAGAGTATTCTACAGTCTAGTGCCCCACTCGGTAGTGAGGATCCTCTTGTTTTTGCAACATGTGCTGCCGCGGATGCTCCTGCTCTTGACGCTTCATCCCCGCCGCCGCTGCAGAAGCAGCAGCCGAGGTTGTCTCCCCCTATTATACAAGAGCAATTCACAATCACGATCAACCGCAGCCTTCAAGAAGCGGCGGAGCAAAAGCTTTCGGCCATGTCAGCTTATATTGCTGTTTTGCTCTTTGAGAGCTTCGTGTGTGAAGATATAAATTTGAGAGAAGGAGACTGGATGCATGCACTGGAGTGTAGCTTGAAGCCCGTGATGCCACTGAGAGATAGCGCGACGGGCGGGGTGTTAAAGGGGGCAAAAGCAACAATGGTCTTTGACGTGGCGAAGAATGAGCTAGAGGAGTCCATTGCGAGTCGAGTGCCGCTTGCGGACATTCTGGGGGCAGCGAGCTCCATGCCAAGCATTGAGCTTGGCGATGAGCAAGATGAAGGTGGAGAGGCAGTCTTGTCCATTCATGCAACCTTCATGTGGCCAGGGGAAGGAAGTTTCAGTCGTCGCTGCCCATGGGAACTTGAGATACGAATGTTCTACTGTGCTGCTTGATCCTGGAAAGGCGTAAGGGGGGGGAGGGGGGAAGCAAACAGTTTGGCGATATCTATTCGTTTTTTTTCTTTTTTTTTCTCCTTTGCGTGTGTGTATCAAGAGAACGTTGGTGGTGGTGATAATACCAACTAAATGCATATATTAGTTATATTATTATTATTATTATTATTATTACTATTATTTTTGATGTTGTTGCACTCATCCTTTACTCTTATTATTATTATTATTGTTGTTGTTGTTGTTGTTGTGTGTACATGCTTTTGTTCATTCATTTTTTTTTTCATATATATTTTTTTCTGTTTTACTATGCGATGGCCTATCTAGAAAACGAATAAAACCATATATACTTATCTTTCATTAATATTATTATTATTATTATTATTACTGTTGCTGATAATCGATTTTTGTTGTTGGCGTTGTTCTGGTTTGTGTTGCAATTTATCAGACACACACACACACACACACATACTCACTCACTCACTCACTTTTGTTAAAGTGTGCAGCGTTTTCTTCACAATTGCAAATACGATTTATATATGAAAAGAAGGCCCTCGAATCAAAAAAAAAAAAAGTAGTAGTAGTACGATTGCTATCATATTATTCTTGCCCGGTAGCTATTGTTGCTTCAGTCATTCTGTGATTGTATAGCATATATAATGTTTCATTACGAGTACAAGCATGTCTACTCCTTCCACAATATTTGTATTTTTATTATTTTTATTACTATTACTATTGTTATTTATGTGTTGTTGTTACCTTATATATACGTTAGGAAAGAAAGGGGAGCAGAGGGAGGAAAAAAAAACTAGCAATAGTTAGAAAGAAGAAGAAGAAAACAAAAAAGGAGTTCAAACCGAAGAAGAAGAAAAAAATGAGTTCTTTCGCAGCTGCTAGCAACCCCACCACTCTCAAGGATGTTGGGTTGTTCCCTAGTAGCCTCGAGCAGCCACAGGACACATATGCAGGACGATTCTGGCACTTTGTCCGCATGACGGATCCCCGCACACTCTTTACCTCTCCTTCGTGCCTGGCACAGTGTGAGGCACTAGTCTCGAAAGCGTTGAACAAGGAGCCTGGATGGGGCGATATCCGCGTGGCCGAATATATGGACGCTAAGCACCGCGTAGATGCCATTGTCCATTCTGAGTCACAGAAGCCTATCTTGCTTCCTTTCCGTTTCGCGGCCTTTATTCCAATGAACTTTATCAACTTGTGCGGCATGCTGCATCCCTCCCAGCAGACCCCACTCCGCGCGATGTTCTGGCAGTTTTCGAACCAGACATACAACGTTGGGTTTAACTACTGCAACGGAAGCAGCAAGGATGGACTTCCGATGCGGGAACTTCTTGTTGGGTACGGCGTGGCTACTTCAACGGCGTGTGGCCTTTCTTATGGGCTCAACAAACTCGCAGCGAGCGGTATTCGTGGTGGCGGTAGTGCTTCCGCCTCCTCCTCCTCAAAGTTTCTTCAGCTTGTTATTCCATACACCGCCGTTGCCTGCGCAAACATCGCCAATCTAGTCGTCATTCGCTTCCGCGACCTCATCGACGGCATCGCGGTCAAGGACGCCGCGAGTGGTGAAGAATTGTGTGATGGCGCGCCGTCTGCCGTGGCTGGTCGCCTCGCAGTGGCGCAAGTTGCTCTTAGTCGCGTGTTGATTCCTGTTCCACTCATGCTGTTTCCGCCTTTGTTTATGAACGCTCTCTTTGATCCCGCGCGTGGCGTGCAGTTTCTTGTCAAGCGACGCGCAGCTCTGTTTATGCCCATCAATGTGGCGACTCTCGTGACGGTGCTGGGCGTCGCGCTGCCGATGAGCATTGCTATCTTTCCCCAGTACACGGTGGTGCCGTCCACGTGGCTGGAGCCTAGCTTTCATCACTTGAAGAACAGTCGTGGTGAAGAGGTAGCGAACGTGACGTTTAACAAGGGCTTGTGAGCACAATGCACATGCATACCGGTGTGCGCAAGGAAGCAACAAGGAGGGGGGGAGGGTTGAGAGGGGGATATATAAATTCTTATTTATTTTAAAGAGAGAGGAATGAAGGGAAGAGAAAGAAGATATTGTTGTAGTTTATTTTGGAAAGTTTTTTTCTTGTTTCTTTCTTTTTTTAAAAAAAAAAAACTTGTTATATATCATGTATACAGCTTTATGTAGATTTCCTTTCTTCCTCCCTTGTACTCTTCTGTTCCTCTCCCCCTCTTCGTTATCGTCGTTCTTGTTGTTGCTGTTTTTGTGACAGACCTTATTCTTGTTGATTGCATATATATATATATATATATACACCTGTCTTTGATCAATATATGCTTTGTGAAAAGGGCAGTTCAACGAGAGCAAGAATATTTTGGAATAAATAGAAAATGACCCTCATGATATTTACATATTAAAGAATAATTAATTGTTTGTTTGTTTTTTCATTATTTTCATTATTATTTGCATTTTTGCAAATGTGGAAGTGCATGTAAATGCGTTTAAGCCACATCTATAAAGGATTGCAGGGGGGAAAGAAAGAAAGAAGGAAGAAATATCTTCACTTCTATTTTGGAGAGACACACACTTTTTTTTTTATTTTTTTTACTTGTTGTTTGAATCTATTTGCCCGATGTCTTTTTTTTTTTTTTTTCACATAATATATTTCATTTTTCTTATGTTTGTGTATATTTTGTAATACTGGTGCTCTTGCTCTTCCATTGCTTTTTTTTTCTCTTTTTATTTCACGCAGTTACTTGTGTGAGAGAGAGAGGGAGGGAGCCATAACGCGCGCCTCTAAGCAATCTCTCTAGCATATATATATATCATAGATCCTTTGTTGCTTTTGTTATATCACACAAGCGAAATCACACGTCTCTCACTTTCCTTTGTGCAGTATATATTCTTCATTACAATTCTAAGAAAGAAGAAGAAGAAGAAGAAGAAAAAAAAAAGATAATGCTTGGCAGTCCACAACGATGTCGTGCAAGTGGCAGAAGCCGCACACGTAGTCAGTATCATAGAGGTTGCGCTTCCGTAGCGGATATCAGCAGCAGCAGCAATAGGACTAACTGTAGTAACGACAAAAGTCCTCTTCGTCGTTGCGGAGCTGCAGCTGCTCTTGCCACCGACTTGCCTAGCAGTGGGAATCCCTCACGCGTTGAGCGTCTCTATCAGCAAATGATGGCCACAGTGGATGTGTCCATCGTGATGCCACCCTCATCCGCATTTGAGGCACAGGACGAATGTAGTATCAAGCGTGACGGTCGTTATCGGGAGTCTCGCGGCGGAACGGAGCGCCGCCGTGGGTGTAGCAAGAGTGGTGGTGGTGGCAGCTTCAGTGGCTACAACAGTGAGGATAATGATGATGGCGAGCGCGCGTACTCTCCTCCACGGCACAACAGCAAGCGGAGTAGAAGCCAAGCTGTTCGCGGCACTCGCCGTCATGATGATGTCGTGCCTTCCTACCGTTCACGTCATGTATCGTCTCTTTCTCCGGCCGAACCGTGGGAGGCCTATGATAAGCGTCTGTATGAGAAGAAGGAAGCAGAGCAGCAGCAGCAGCAGCAGCGACGGCCTGTCACTACAAGAGGCATAGCGGAAGTGAAGAAGGGCGGGTCTGAACACGTCACGAGTACCTACAGACATGACTTCTGTGGGGACGTTACCGCAGCGAGCACGCTGGTAACTGCCCCCATCTCCGATGCAGCGTTCTTTGACACAAAGAAGTCCGTCGATGTCACCTGCTTCAGTCACTCTTGTCCAAAGGCAAGTACAGATGAAAGTAGGGGGAGGCATGGAGCGTGCTGCTCTTGCTGCTGCATCGGAGCGACAACATCATCCATTCGAGGTAATGATGATGATGATGATGATGAGGCAGTCCTGCCTGGGCACTGTAGCTCCTGTGGTGTCTTTCAACCATCCAGAAAACTTCCGGAATGCAAAGCGCAACTACAGCAGCAGCATCAATATCGTTGCCATGGCACAGCAACAGTCGGCGGCGCAGTTTCAAGCGCTTGCTGTTCGCCTCAGCGCAAGACCGAAACGCGGACGGTAGATGAAGGCGTCACATGTCAGTGCGAGTGTCACTGCTGCTTCTGCTCCTCTCCTCGCGGTCCGTGTGCAGCACACATGCAAGGCGACGTGGACACCGCCACGGGCAACAGCGCAGACGTGAAAAGAAAAAGCGCGCTGCGAATGTCCAGATCTCCTCCATCGACAAACACTCGCCTTATCGCTACCACCACTACCACTACTACTACTACTAGAGGCAATAGCAACGACAAGAACAAGAAGTCGAGGAAGTACAACAACAGCACACGTGACACGGAGGGAAGGAGGGAGGAATCCAAGCAGGATAGCGTCTCTCTCACTGACGCACTCCGTACAGAGTTTCGTGGCCTGTGCAAGTGCTATTGGAAGCAGTTTGCAGACTTGGAAATGCCGATCAACCCAGCCTCGCACGCCGCGTCGTGCCCATGTAGTGTGAGACAAGCGGCCTTTGACTACATTCAGGAGCAAAAAGAGGCCGAAGCAACAAAAGCAGCAGCGCGGCGACACGGATCGCCCAGTACGAGCAGCATCGAGATGTCTTCGGACGATGAAGATGGCGAGCAGCGCGCGCGGCGACAGCAGTGCTGGAGAGGGAGCACACGTCGCAGTGGTGCAGCAGAGAAACAGAAGGACGAAGTCAAGTTATCCATTCAAACCACTCGCAGTGCGAGCGCGGCGGCACGATCAGCGGTGTTCGGCTCCTCGAAGCGAAAATCAGTCTTTGACGTGGACTCTAGTGACGACGATGAGAAAGAAAATGCGAGGGAAGGATGTCAGTGCCCGAGCTCTGCCAACGGTACTGCTGCTGGGACAACTTCTACCGGGACAGAGAGCGATGCAGCAGGTAGAAAGGGCAGCGAGGAGGGAGGCGAGGCAGAAGCCACTGACGGTGGCGCCACGAAACATGAGTCTCCCTTGTCTCTTTCGAAAAAGGCTGCCAGTCACAAAGGCAAGCCATGTCCGGGGTCGTACAACATCGACGCCGCCTACCAGCTTTCGTCGACTGCGCCGTCGGCACGCAATGTAGGGATTGGTAAAGGGCCTCGAATGCCGAAAGAAACAAGCATCACCCCCGGACCCGGCGCGTATAACATTGCCGGTGAGAGCACAGCAGCCAGCGTCGATGGCGTCACCTCCTCCTCCTCCTCCCCCGCGGCTGCACCATTCCTAACGTCTCGCACGCGTGAGTTAACGTTCAACGCGGATCACATGGACCCACACTCCCCGCACAGACTGCAGGCAGCCCCGGCGCCATCGACGACTCCTGGGCCAGCGGACTACAGATCCGAGAGTGCTCTCAGTGCCGAGGCGCGTTTTCCCAAAGCCCCTGCATATTCTTTCCCTCAGGCTGCTCAGCGCGCCGGTAATGAAGAAACCAATGAAGGTGATATCGATGGAGACAGCGACGCGGAAGGCGCCGAGGGACGACGTGCGAAGAAGACGCAGAGGATGCCTGGGCCGGCGGATTACGATATCCGCACGGGGGATGAAATTGGCTACGCACAGGGCCGCAGCGCCATCATCGGCACGTCACCTTCCCGCCGTGACATGGCGGAGGCTGGTGTCGGCTTTCTCGATGCCAGAGGAGGTCCTGCTGAGGCGACTCCTGGGCCTGGGCAGTATAACCCTCAGGAGGCAGACCGGCTCACCACCGCCACAGCTCCTGCGCCGTCCTTTGGAGTGCGGTGGTGGCAGCATGATGGAATAGAAAATGGAGAAGAAGCGCTAGCAGCTGCTTCCGCAACTATGCCAGGTCCTGGACAGTACGATCATGCTGAGGCGTTTCTTCGCTCCAGTGCAGTCACTATGAGCCCTCAGTGGACAATCGGTGGAGGGGCAGGAGGGAATACGAGAGGAGGAGTCGATGCAACTGGAGCGATGCTGGCTGCACAGGGGAGGGGGCAGGACGACATGGTCAGCAGCAACGCATCCCCAGGACCGGGGGAGTACGACCCGATGTACGCCATGTATCCCTCGCGATCAGCGATTGTTGGCACCGCGCCTCGCCTTGTTGGTTCCTACCGAAACACAAGAGACGGAGAAGACGATGACGGTGGGTGGCAGTCACCTGGTCCGGGGGCTTATACGGTCGATCTTTCTCGTGATGTGGTGGTGGCGCAATCACATGTAATGAGCAAGGCGCCGCGTGGGTCCGCATTTGAGAAAGAAACACGGCGAGCGGAGCAGATACCAGGGCCCGCCAGCTACGATGTCAAGTATGCCTTGGTAGAAACCAGAGCGCCCGTGCCACTGCTCTCCACCACTGCCGCAACTGGTATCTACGGAGATGGGGATGCTGCTCTAGGCGTGGCTTCTTCTTCTTCTTCTTCTCACTATGCGACGCCGGGTCCAGGACACTACGAGCTCGCTGCCGCGCTAGACGCCACAACGACTGATGGACGCTACTCTGGTGCTGGTGTTTTTGGCACTGCCCCACGGCGGTTTCACAGCGCAGAGGATATGGAGGAAGGGATCGCCGCGGTCGGTCCAGGAACTTACAATCTTCCAGAGATCTCCTCTGGGCCTTCCTATAGTTTCTCCACTCAAGCACGCGCAGAAGCAGCTCCGGGGACTGCTGCTGCCGCCGCCGCCGCAGGAGCCCAGCCAGGTCCCGGTATGTACGACCCGCAACACGATATTCGCTTTGCCAAGTCATCGGCTGTGCTTCTCAGTGCGACCAGCCCACGCTTCACCGTGACGGCGGCGGAGCGCGAGCAGCTGCAGGTACCTGGACCGGGATCCTACGGCGCAGCAGCTGATGATTTTGCTCTCGCACGTGCTGCGGGAGGAGGTCAGCAAAGCAACGGACCTTCTTTTGGGATGGCACCTCGTATTCTCGATGAAGCGGAAGAACGGAAGCGACGTGAGATGGTTGGCATTGGGCCTGGTAGCTACGACCCGGATGGGGTTGCAGCGGCAGCCGATCGTATTGGTGGTGGTGCTTCAAGAGCAGCTTTGATGCTTACAGAAGCACGCTTTCCTAATCAAGGAAGCGGTGTTCAAGAGGGAGAGGAGATGATTCCTGGACCCGGCAGCTACGTCGTACAGGAATCTGCTGTCGTTGCAGACGCTCGCTCCGCTACTTTCGGCACCGCGCCTGCGCGGCCAGGCCCTGGTGGAAGCAGCGATGAAGGTACTGGCACCTCCACAACCGCTGTTCCGGGGCCGGCTGCCTACTCTGTGCAGTACAGCGCGGTAGAGCCCAGTCCGCGCGCTGTGGCCTTCGGTACCGCAGCGAAGTGGACAAGCGAAAGTGGGGTCAGCAACGACGTCGAGGCAGCGGCGGGTGGTGCAAGCAGCGGCGTAGGACCTGGTGCGTATGACCCACGGGCACCATCAAGAGGACAATACCCTCTCACAACGTTCCCGCGTGCGCCACGCGACGTGGTCGATGGTGAGGACGGTGCTGGGGGCGTGGGCCCAGGGCACTACTCGCCAAACGATCCATGTCTTCATGTGCCCGCCCATGCGTTTGGTACGGCCTCACGTGCCTTGCATTCTCCTCAGGAGGGGGAAGTCAGCGGTGGCACCGCCGCCCCAGGGCCGGGTACCTACGAGGTAGTTGTGACCCGAGATGGCACCATTTTGTGGCAAACACAGAAGGGTGTCGTGCTTGGGTCCGCACCGCGCGACGGAATCATCGGAGATGGCGGTGCATCATCATCGCCGGCCATGGCAGGTGGGAGCGACACGCCAGGTCCTGGCGCCTACGACCTCAATGCCCGTGCGCTGCTTCCGCAGACTCCGCAGTACACCTTTGGCAAAAGCGAGCGCCGACCTCACTACTCTGAGCAAACCTCTAAGGATGAGGCAGCTAGGGGCCCAGGGCCTGGAGAGTACCTTCCGCAGACCGCAGTACCGTCGTTACCGGATCGATACAAGGGGGTTCGCTTTGGGACTGAAGTTCGCTTTGTTAGTGATCACGATGAGGCGCAAATGAACGATACGCCTGGACCAGGTTACTACGATACATCGAGCGCGATCAATGGTGATGAAGCAGCGGGGGTGATGATGAAGAGCGCTCCGGCGTATGGCTTTGGCACGGCACCACGCATGGCACCGCAGGAGAGCGGCGCCTATCCAGGTCCAGGTGAGTACGATCTCACTACTGCCGCAGCAGCAGCGATGGCAAGAGGCTCCGTACCTATCTTCGGCTCTGCCCCACGCTTTCCCTCCTCCAGTTCCACTCTGGAAGGAGATGCGATAGAAACTGGAAAGCAGCTGGGCCCAGGTAGCTACGACGTTTACGCGGGCAGTGCGGGTGCTGTTGCTGGAGGAGGAGGAGGCCCCGCGTACAGCTTCCCCCGTGCGCTGCGTGAAGGAGCCGCGGCTGCAGCGGCAGCAGCGGAGTCCGCCGCGACGCCCGGCCCTGGTGCCTATCTATTGTCTTCCGGCGTGGACAGCAGTGCGCCGACGGTGTCAAGCGGCTATAGAGGAGGACCCGCCACTTCCTTCGGGACTGCTCCGAGGGACACACATGCGCAGGAACTTCTCCGCAATGCGGCTGAGCTTCCGGGCCCCGGACACTACCAAGTGCTCTCCAGGCTGCCTGAAGGACCAAAGTATGGCTTCGGCACAGCCGCAGTCGGGCGTGACGGTGGTGCAGGTGGAGCGGAAGACTTCATGAAGACTGTGGTGCCGGGCCCTGGCGCATACGACATCGCTCGCAGTGATCAGTATACCAACGCCAGTCCGGCCTTTTCCATTCATCGTATTGAGGCGCGTCCGCTGACGGCGCAGGAGCGGGAGAGCATGCAGACGCCGGGGCCAGGGCAGTACTCCGCCACCACGGCAGCCGCGGCGATGACTGCGCGAGCGCCAGCTGCAGTGATGCCCACCGCGCCTCGTTTCATAATAGATGGTGGTGCCTCACTCGCCAGCGGCAGCGCGCAGCAGGACGCCCCTGGACCGGGATATTATGACCATCCGCAGCACGCCGCGATGCCGACGATTACTATTCCACGAGCCCCACGCGTGAGCGAGGCGGCGTTGAAGGCGAAGGAGGCGGTTCCTGGTCCTGGGTCCTACAGTGTCAACGTGGCGGAAGGTGGTCAGCAAGGCTCAGGCGCGAGCGCGCTCCGCCTTACAGCGCCACGTTTTGTCGATGTGCTCGGTGGTAAAACTGAGAATGAAGTGGGGCCTGGGCACTACACGCTGCCAGACCCCTTGGCGCCATCTCGCACAGGGCCTTCCTTCCCTCTTGCTGGTCGCTTCACAAGTGCCGAGGCGGTTGAAGGCGCTACCAGTGGAGTTGGTGTTGGCCCTGGTGCCTACGACGTGCGAGGCTCCGCCGCGGCGCTGGCGAGTGAGGCAGGCAAGTATTCGTTTGGCACTGCTCCTCGCAATGTGTCCGCAGATGCAGCTGCTGGCGTGAACAACAACAGCAGCACGCCTGGCCCAGGCAGTTATGATGCCGCTATTGTTCCTTCGGGGCCTGCCTTTTCGCTTCTGTCAAGACGCGATATGCCAGGCGGACTGGAAGATACGCCAGGACCGGGCACGTACACGCTTGCATCTGGCAATCATGCACGCGCTGCGACCATTACCGGCAAACCTGTGGACCGCGACGGTCGCGAGGGCGTTCCTGGCCCAGGGAGCTACGACACTGTGCTCCGCCCTGCCGGACCCGCTTTCTCTATTTTTGGCAAGCCCGCTGACGTCGATACTGCTGGTATGCGTGAGGTGCCTGGACCAGGCAGCTACGACGTACTCAGCGCCGCTGGGAGGCAGGCGCAGCAGGCGAGCGGCTACTCGTTCGGAACCGCTCCGAGGACAGCGGTGAACGGCGGAGATCCCTCCGGTGGAGGAAGTGGGCTGGGTCCTGGCACGTACGCCCCCAACAACTACGGCATCGGCGCTGTGAGCGGTGGCTTTACGTTTCCGTACGCCGCGAGGCAGGGATCGTCGCACACTATCGCTCCTTCAAGTGGAGTCCTGGGTCCTGGTGAGTACACACGCTTTGACACTCTTGGTGACAATGGCCTCTATCAGTCATCGGGTCCCACCATGACCTTCCCACATGCTCCCCGCATGGCTGATGCCTCCGCGTCCGCTGCATCCAACATCGGCCCTGGTCAGTACCACAGGGCCTCCGAGTGGCGTGAAGGTGCTGCCAAGGCGGTCACCTTTGGAAGTAGCGAGCGACCTACCTTGAACAGCGGTACGAGCCTGGAAACTCCTGGGCCTGGTGCGTACCACTCACAGTCGGTACCACCAACCACCGGTATCACCTTCGGCATTGGAGATCGACCAAGTGTGGAGCTGAACCCCTATCCAGGTCCTGGTGCCTACTATAAAGCGCCTGAGCTCTCTGGTGGGGTTACTTTTGCACGTGCGGAGCGGCTCAGTCAAGAGAAGAATAACTATCCCGGACCTGGAGCCTACTATCACAACAACAGCAACACTACCGCTGGTGGCAGTGGTGGTGGTGGTGTGAAGATGGGTGCGGTGGCAACGCAGAAGCCGCGGGAGCGGCAGAGGTCGGATGAAGCAGCGACGATTAGGAAGCTTGCCAAGGCTGGATACCCCGTCCACTCTGCGTGAACGAGAAAAAGAGGGAGAGATAGAGATAGAGATAGAGATAGAGATAGAGATAATGATTCCATATATATATATAGAACAAGCCCATGGATTTGGCATGAGGACTCTTCTTATATATATATATTTCCTTCATAGAAACCCATGTGGTGTTGCTCCTTTTTTTTTTCTTTTCATGGTGTTGAAGAGCATCCGCGCATATTTCTTCTGTATTATTATTATTATCTTCTTCTTCTTCTTCCCTTTGTACCTTTCAAAACATATATATATAATATTTGTACATCACTGTTTGTTTTATTACTAGTGCATTTCACACTCACTTGACCAATCATCTTTCGCCCTTGTACTATCACGATGGTGTGCGTAAACATACAAACACGGGCACTTATGCCGCTTCTTCTTCTTCTTTTTCTGTTTTTTTTTTGGTAATAAATGGTCTTTCTTTAATATCTTCACGACTGTACTGTATTTCATAGAACAATTTTTTTATTATTATTTTTTAAGGAAGGAGAAGATGAAAAAGATATGAAAAGCTGAGGAAAAGAAATCAGATAAAGTAACGAACATATTATCATATGTGTGTTGAGTTTTCTTTTGTTGTACTATTTTCTATTTTTCGTTTGCTACATCTTGCAATAGAACAGTACATTTTTCACCTTTTGAAAAAAAAAAAAAAAAAAGGACGGAACTGAAGGGGAGGAAGAAAACAAAAAGGCTTTGCTTGACCCCTCCCTCCCCCCCCCCTTCCTACCTTTTTCCCTTGTGCAGCGTGCATATGGGAGGTTTTGATACTTGAAATGAAAAAAACAAAAAAAAGAAGGACGGAAGGAAGGAAGGAGGAGGAGCATATCATCTACGTGGAGGTGCGCGCTTCTCCTTCTTTGTCTTCTTGTGCGATCTACTACTTACGATTTATGTTGCCATTTGTTTTCTCTCTCTCTCTCTTTATTCCTTCTTTTTTTGTGTGTGTGTGTCTGCTTATTGATGATTCAGCTAGCCTCGGGAGGAAAGGAAGGGGGTAACAAAAAAAAAAAAAGAAAAGAGAAAATACTTTTTTTTTTTCGAAACGATCCATACGGAGGCAGACACAGGAAGGTTGATTTGCAAATATATATATATATATATTCAGCAAAGAAAAAAATCTTAGATACTCATTACATCGCATACATATATATATATATATATATATATATATTATATTGTTTACCATTAGAGAAGTGCTTTTTTTTTTTTAGACTAAACGGAAAAGGGAAAGGCAAAACATGAATGCATCCACTACATCGTCCTACTCACCACAACGCATGGGGGGCTGGAGGGGCCCACTACCTCCACAGGGAGGCATGACACAGCCAAACGGGCCACTAGCGGGATGGAAAGGGGGTCCTCCCCCCGGGGCTATGAAGATACCTGTGGGGATGCCTCCGCCCGGAGCCACAATAGCAATGCAGGGACATCCCCCAGGGGGCAGCATGAGCGCAATGCCAAAGAAGATTATGATGCCCTCTCCAGGGGCTAGCTTGACGAGTCACCCCCCAGGGCCTGGGCCAGCGCCGATGATGGGGATGAAGAAGATGGTAGGGATGCCTCCGCCCGGGGCGATGGTGAAAGGGCCACCGCCATCATCAGCGATGATGGCTGGAGGCAGCGCAAGTCGGGGTGCCTCACCGCTCTCTCGTACGGGTAGTGGTGCCGGCCCCATGCCAGCGGGTGCGGTCGCGAAGAAGATAGTGTTGCCTCCAGGTGCCAAGATGCCGCCTCAGCCTGGGACGGCTTTCAAGGGCGTGCCTGGACCGCTGATGGGCGGCGGTGGGTCACGACCCGCATCTGCGTTGCGAAGCAGCATGACAGCTTCTCCAGCCTCACGCACGCCATCACCGGCGATGGGTGGCGCGACGGGAATGATGATGCATCCCGGGTGGGGAGGAAGTAGTGGTGGTGGGGCCTCACCACCGCCGCTGGTCCCACAGCCAGGTAGTAGCGCCATGTTGAGGCCCGGGATGGGGGCTCCTCCCTTTGCGTTACAACAACAGCAGCAGCAACCGCAACCATTAAGAAACAGCATAGATAGTGCCCCACTTCACTTCAGTCCCGGTGCATCTACCGCCTCCATATCTTTTCCCTCACCACAGCGACTGCCGCTACAGCAACAACAGCAACAGCAACCGCTACTACGTGTTTCACCGTCTTCCTCCATGTCTCAGACTCCGCTAAGGACTTCGGGGGTGGGCCCTCGTAGGGTCGGAGTCGGCGCTCCTGGCGTGTCTCCTCCCGGTGGCGCTTCACCGATGCCTAAGAAAGTGGTAGTGCCCGCCTCCAACGCCATGGTGAAGAAGAAAGTCATGATACCTCAGCTATCGTCGTCGTTGTCATCGCTGCTACCACCATCTGGGGAGATGGTTGGTAAGAAAATAGTGGTACCGCCACTCTCACACGGGATGATTGGGAAGAAGGTGATGGTGCCGGCGTCGTCACTGCCCGGAGGAGCTGGAGCAGCCCCCTCGCCGTGGGCTTCTAGCATGTCAGGTCCACTTAGAGTTGGTGGCATGCCAGCGCAGGCACCACAGGGGGAACGGATAGGCAAGAAATCAATGGTCCCTGCTTCACAACTCCAGCAGCAATCGCAGCCGTTACCAATGCCAGGCTATCCGGAGGGATCATCTAGTATTTCTACACCCCCCTTTGGTTCTGCTTTTGGAAATCCTTCGGGGCGTACCTCCTCACCACCGCCACCGTCGGTTCGGCAGGTTCCCATGTCTGCTACTCCTCCCACTTCTGGCTCCACACCGCCAGCCGGCGTTACGGGACTCCTGCGTGTACCTGCCAGCACTGTACTGAAAGGTGGCTTGAGCCCCGAAGCTGGGGTGCCGTCACCGCAGCGCAAGCCGACGCCAGTGAAGCGCAGTAGCCGTTTTGGAGAGTTCCTCCTCGGTGATAGCTCTGAGGACAGCAGTGATGATGCTGTCCTCGGTGCAGCAGCAGCGGACGCAGTAGAGCCAGAAGAAGAAGAAGCGCAAGGCGCCAGTGCTGCTGGTGGTGATGCGGTGCAGTCCCCTTACGGCCTAGAAAATGGTTATCACGATGATGGTGATGACGTGGTAGTGGAGGGTGATCACTTATCTCCTCACGGAGAAGGAGGAGATGATGAAGTCGACAGAGCGGCAGCAGCAGCGGACGCAGGGACTGGTATGAAGAGCCAGAAGGAGGTATTGGAGCCCGACTCACCTCTGCCAAAGTATCCAGGCGGTGGTGATACCGCTGGGGTCGTGGAAAGCAAGAAGTCTAAGCAACCACATGCCGCGTCTTCAGCAGCAGCGAAATCGGCTCAAAAAAGAACGGGCACGCCGACCGCCCCGACGCGGAAGCCTTCAAGAATCGATAGCAGGCGTGCTGGCAAGGCGCCACCCGTGGCAACACCCAGCAGCAGCAGCACAGTAGCAGCAACGAAGAAGAAAGACAGCAAGTGCGACACGCACGCCAGGACCGAAAGCAGGATAAAGGAGAAGGAGGGGAGTGAAGAAAATAGCAAGGCCAAAAGGAAGGCAAGGGAGAAGCGCGGAAAGAACGCGGACACGAATGAAGAGGAGACTGTGACGATCTCCTCCAGCAACAACAGCAGTACTAAACAGAGGAGAAGCCCCACGCGGGAGAAGGTCTCTGCCTCGCGTTCGATGTCCCGCAGACTGCGCTCACCAACACATACAGATAAGCCGCGCGAGCAGCATGCGAACGCGACAGAGTCCATATCGCCAAGTTTTCATGGAAGCACCGCCGAGGAAGATGGCAACAATAGCGGCGGAAGCTCTCGCTCCCCTTCGGCCGCGTCAGGGTCACGACACTCTAGCGCTTCCTCCTCCTCAGGGCATCCCCATCGTCGTCAGGGCCATGGCGCCACGGGAAAAGAGAACCGAAAGGAGAAGAAAAACAATAAAAGCGGAAAGAATGAAGCTCGCAGAGGAAGCAAGAGCCGCGAGGGCAAGGGGAACTACTTCGATGGCAGCGACGCGGACCGCCTAACAGGGAGTGATGTCTTCCGTTTGTACAACGCGTTGCGTCTTGAATCACGGCGCAGGGATAGCAAAGACTATAGCGGACGCAGGAGGGCAAATCGGATGAGAAGCAGCAGCAGCGCCAGTGGAAGAGGAGGACTTCACGATGCATGGGATCGCCGTGGGGACGATCACCCACGCTCACCTTATGCGGTTCAACTCAACAGCACACGGACAATCAGCACCGCGGGCATCCCATGGCGTTTCGCGAAGAAGAGCACCAACCTATTTGATGACCCCGCGCCACTGCGTAGACCCCTTGGTTACATCAACGTGGGTGGTGGTCGGTACGCCAAGGTCGGCAGCAGCCCTTATGCACTCCGTAACTTACTACGAAGCGGTGGTGGAGTCGGGGAGGGACATGCTGCTGATGCCGCCTCTTCCAGCACAAACTTATTGCAGCGGCGAGCGCGATCAGCAGAGCGGGGAGGTGTGGGCGGACTAGATCTCGATCGACACGCCTCGCGCCTTGTAGAATCCAGAGAAAATGCCGTCGTCAATAGCATTCAGGAAGACCCCCTCGGGCTCACGACTGGTGGTGGCGGCGGCGGTCGCGGATTGCGCAGCAGCCAGCGGCGTGCTACGTCGCTGCCTGTCAATCTACGCGCCAACGACACCATGATGTCGTGTGACTCAGGGCACCCTTACGAGATGAACCGACCGACCATACTGAGCGTCACGCGCGGCGTGGGGGTCTCACCGCTGCGAACGCCGAAACCTGAGCGTGCGAGGGAGAGCCAGCAGCAGCAGCAGCAGCAAGGCGCGTATATCGATGACCCGATTGCAAACGGATGGGATGGGGATGAAGAGGAAACCTTGAATAAAGTGAATCACTATAGCGCAGCCAGCGGCGGCTCCAACGCCACTCTCAGAGGAAGAGGCGATGGAGCTGGTGGTGGTGGTGATGAGGCCGGTTTTTTTTCAAAAAATCGTGGTTTCTACAGCAGTCTTGGTGGCCTCCTTGACGGCGGCGCTGCAGCAAGTGGTGGTGGTGGTGGCACGGAAGGCTTTGTGACGCCTCATCGCGCTTACCCACCTTCTTCACATCCGCGGCAGTCTTCTCGCCCTATACANGTCCAGGTCTGATGAGTCCCACTCGCGGCGGGGATACCACCGAGAATGGCGTGCATCTCGACCGACGAACTCGAAGCAGCAGGCGCGGTGGCGGTGGTGCCGTCGATGGTCCTTACACTGAGAGCCCCCTTCTGTTACGTGTGCCTGAAGAAGGGAAAGAGTCCTATAATGTTACATCACGCAAGCCTAGTGTGTCTGGTGCGCAGCGGCAGCGACTATCACGTCGGCCCTCCCCCGCGCTCAGCGCGGCATCAGCAGTGGCGCGAGCAAGAATGGAAAGTAAAGAAGAAGGCATGGAGAAAGGAGACGTCTGTAATGGTGGAAGCAGGGGAGCGATGAATGTGGTGCCTCCTCTCATCCCTTCAAGGTCAGCAGAAGCAACAGCGCGTGCTCGGGTTGGTATGGCAGGCACTAGTGGGCGTATGACAGACTATCTCGCCTCTGCCACACGGCCACAGTCGTATTCCACGCACGCACTTGACAGCTTTGCACCTGAGCTTCGAGGGAAAAGGAGAGGAAGCGGACCAGCGGTAAGATCCGCCTCGGCAACCGCGGCGAAGGCTGCCTCATCACCGTCGTCTATGCCACCATCGGCGCTACATCGACGTGCGGTTTCAGCCTCACAGCAGCGTCAATCGACTGAGCGCCTCTCTCGACCAAGCAAAACTCTTGCGCAGCAGCGATATCACAGCAGCAGTGTAAGTCCTATACGTCGTGCCCCACTACGATCCGACGGTGGTGGTGGTGGTGGTAGTGGTGGTGGCATACTAAACAAGAGCGGATCTTCTTGTAACAAGTGGATTGACGACGCGCTCGCGTCGGTGCCATCGAATGTGCTGGGTGGTGCCGGTAGGAAGCGCGGCGGAGAAGCAGCGGCAGATGGCGTTGCAGCAGTGCCACAGGCGGCAAGCATCCCTGTGGTGGACTTACGCAAGGAATTCAGGCCTGCTACAACCGTAGATGCGGATGGTGGTGTCACTCCGGGCAGCGGCGTGTGTACTTCCCCTTCTTCTCCAACGCGCCGCCGTCTCGATATTATCCGGATAACCACCAGCGCACAGCGTCTCAACAGTGACGACAACGGCATCTTCGTTGGCACTCGGCCGCGTACTCACGTGCCGTCCATCTCGTTTAAAGCCATGACCGGTGTCCGCTCTGCCTCTCCGTGGTCGCACACCAGCAACAGTGCAAGTGAAAGCCAGAAAAGGAGAAAGAAGGGTCACGATTGGTCCTGCGCGAGCACCCCTACAACAACTACACCGCGGCATCCGCAGCAGCAAAACGCGTCACCGGCGCGTTCAGTCGTGCTCAACATTCCCGATGGTTTACCCTTCGAGGCCTACTCCACCATGAAAGTTCGTAACCCTCATCGGCCATCGCCCTGGGCACTAGGTCCTCGCAGAGACGACTCTGAAGTGTTGCCAGGTAAAGCAGCAGCGCGGCGAGTGGTTCGACCTGATGGCGACAGCAGCGGTGATGAATCGAAGAATGGCGGAAGTGGGGGTGTCCTCATGGAGGAGGTGCACCTCGATGAGTATAAGAGACCGTATGTTGTGATCAAAAGCATTCCGACTGGCGCTGAAGCGGAGGCACAACGCTTGTCGGTGCAGAGGCTCTCGAGACCGAAGCCCGTCTTTGTACGCCCTGACAAGGACGATGAAATGGGAAGCTGAAGACACAAAGATACGCAGAGGAGAGAAGCAGGACGAGGGGTATATTATTATTATCATTTTTTAAAAAAAAAAGAGGGGAGTTTGTATGTTTATGTGTTTGTACTTTCTGTTTTCCTTTTGTATTTTATTATCTTATTTTGTTATGTTTGCTCCCTCTTTTTTGGTTTGGCTGTTCACTTTCTGATTCTTTTTTTAAAAGCAAAATTCAAATTTGTTTTCTTTTAATGTTGCTTTGCATGTTCATCAATGATTGAGTATCTTTCATGACACGTGTGTGCCCTAAGATATAGTTGATCTTACGCGAAGATTGCAGAAATATATATATAAATAGAATACTGAATTTGGATAATAATGAAGAAAAAAAGAAGAGTGTTGTGTGTCTGTACGAGATATGCATAGAGACAGAGAGTGGGGCAAGGTTTAGATAAATATGTATAGACATATATAGACATATATATACATATGCGCTTGCATCATTCTTGTACCCTCCTTCAATATAACTATCTAGATCGTCGACGTTGGTGGTGTGCTATCTTTTTTTTTTCTTTTTCTTTCTGTTTCTTTCTCTTTCTCTTTCTCTCTTTCTTTTCTCACTTAGGTGGGGAACTTACTTTTGAAGAAAGAAAATAGATGGAAGGGGAGAGGAAAGGAGAGAGAGAGAAATTAGAAAAAAAAATGAAATGTCGTTGGGAATATTTCAAAAAGAAAAATCCGTCACTATCTTTCTTCATTTTATTATTATTATTGTTACGACTATGTTCCCTCTCCCCCTTCTCTCGGTATATTGCCCTCTGTATCCCTTGTTTGT
>JASANZ010001911.1:0-24109 GCA_030849805.1 Sergeia podlipaevii | reverse complement strand
CTCCGCCAAGGGCAAGGCCATCCGCGCCGAGATGAAGGAGCGCAAGGCCGCCAAGAAGTAAGGACGAAGACACACGCACTTGTTGTTTTCATTGATTACCGCAAGCAACTGGATCTTTATTTGATTATTTCAATCTTTAACAAAACAATCAATTTCTTTTCTTTTCTTGCGTACATGCATTTACCCAGTAGCTGGTCTAAGTACCGTCTTTATTCTCATGATATGGCAGAGACTTGTGAGTTGCACTTTTTAACTCATGCTCGTATGTATTCACATTGCTGATTTCTTTTTTTATATATATATCCTCCTTTCCCACTTTTGTAAGTGCGTCTTTTTGCTCCTGCTTCTGGATAGCTGCTTCTGCGTTGCATAGCAGAACACGCGCGCGATAACAGAGAACGAAGCAGTGTTCCATTGCTTTAAGGCACCTTCTATATATAAGAAAAGTTTCTCTTTAGCTGATCTTTTCTTTACTACTATTATTTTCTGTTTCCCATTCAACTCACCGCACTCGAATGGATTCAGTGCGTCGCCGGCAGCTTCCCAGCGCCCGCGTGGTGAACTGGGGCAACTTGTTTGTTTGTCTTTTCGCCTTCATGATGGCGCTCACCATGACTCTCTTTAGTCTTCGGCCAGACTCCGATGTAGGGCTCCAGCACTCACACGTCAATCCTGTGATCGAGGATGGTTATTGTGCACTGATGAGTGCACCTGAACGGGTGGCGCTGCCCGGTCCGGCTAAGGCGTTCATAGTGCCCTGCACAGGTCAGTACGGCGTGCTTGACGCCATGAACTATCTCACCCAGTTCTTTGCCACCCCACTTT
Organism: Sergeia podlipaevii; assembly: GCA_030849805.1. Lineage (NCBI taxonomy): Eukaryota > Euglenozoa > Kinetoplastea > Trypanosomatida > Trypanosomatidae > Sergeia > Sergeia podlipaevii. The sequence continues at coordinate 23,284 of JASANZ010001911.1, read as the reverse complement.
CTGCGTCCTATCAGTGCTCGCACGAGGATATTGAGGAGGAACAGCCCACGCGTACTCTTAGTGACGTTTACAGGCAGGTGCTTCTTCTCCGGCGCTTCCTTCCCACCCTAAGCACCGGTAGTGGGGACGGTACGGCACGTGATACTAGAGCCAGTAGTCTCAACCTCTTACACCTGTGTAGTGCCAATGCCTGCGTAGGTCCTCTGCTCTCCCGTGCTTTCGCACAGGGGACTAAAACTTCAGCTCAAACTCGCATGGCTGTGTTTGCGCTCGTGTATGGTGCCAGCGGAAATGAAGGCGGGTCCCTCCTGGAGGAACTGCATCGTAACGGCGTGTGGACTGTGCCACAGCAAGGGCAAGTAGGAGTAGTATCAACTCGTGAAGAAAACGAAGAGGAGCGGAAGTCGTTGCTACCACCACTTCCCCTTTACGGGCTCCTCAACCCACCTACGCAGAACAGCAGCAGCGGCATCTCAGCTGCGGTTCTGGAAGGTGGTGCACTCAAAGGGGTGTGTGGCCGCAATGACGGAGTCTGCCGCTATCGCTACTTCGCGAGGGGCTCTGATGTTATCGATGGAGCTACCTGGCCAGAAGTGCCAGTTCAACGCTTCCATGATGTTGTCTTCAATGATCAATACATTTTACATGAATTTCCACTTGATCTTGTTAGCATTGATGTTGGACCTGAGCACGCGGTGGCCATGAGGATGTACCTGATTGGTCTTGCCCACACGGTTCATGACGAGAACTTACTCCCGCTGACGATTGTTTTGTCCCTGTACGCGGGTGAGTGGCTCTCCGACACGGTGGCTGCAGTTGGTCGTCTTCTGGGCAAGAAGCCCGGTCGCTACTACGCACACCTACTTACTCCTGAATGCAAACGCTATGTGTCACTTGTTCCATCGGCGACTGGCAATGACGACGAGGATGAACAGGTGCTCTCACTCAAGACTATGGGCAACACCAGTAGGAACAGCCAGTACAAGGCACGTGCGAGTAGTGCGTACCCTCTATGTGTGCTTTTGCTGTCTCGTCATCACCACACGCCACAATCTGTTAACGAGCTGCTTTGTTCCGCTGCTGTTTCTTCCAAGGGAACACAAGAGTTTCTGGTTGGCTCTGATGCGACTCTTGATACTCGCTCCTTATCTCATATCGCGGCAGCGCGCTTTTTTCACAGCCCTAGCCCAACCAGCACAGTCTCAGACATTTTTTCTGGCACCAAAATTGAAGAACGCGAGACGGATGTGGCGTCGCACATTGGCGGTTGGTTCTTTGCTGGCTGGGAGATGATGCAGCCGTGGCTCGTTATAATGATTCCAGCCGCTGTTTGTCTGGTGCTCCTATGGAACATTTCGAAGTCGTGCCGTGGTGCACCTTCTTTTTCTGTGCATCGAAGACGCTAGCTGCAATAAAAGTAAAGAGACTATTCCCTTTTCTTTCTTTCTTTAATTTTGCTTGCTTGTGCACAGTTTGATCTCACAGATTGCACCGCTTTTTTAAAAAAAAAATTATTATTGTGGTTGTTTGTATCATACTTCGTTTGGAAAGCTTTGTATGTGTCACCATTGCACTTACTAAAGCTTTACTAGCAAAAGAAAAAAAAAAATACTGACATCTATTCCTTGGTAGCCTTATGGTTATCGAGCAGTGGACGGGGGAAAGAGGAGGGGAGAGGGGCAAGATGATTTTATTGCTATTACACCGCGCAAACACTGTCATATATTACTTTCTCTCCTTTTTTTCTCTGTTGTTTTAACAGATTTTCTTCGGCATTTGAGAACAAACAACAGCAGCAGCAGCAAAATAGCTACAAGAGACAAACAAGAGAAAGAGAAAGGAGACAAGGGTGAGTGCGTGTGCATATAACCAATTCGTATCCTTGGATGAATTCCTTCAAGGCGCCAGCGCTTAGCTTCGCATTGCTCGTCGTGTTGCTGCTATTTCTTCATGCCGACCCCGCTGCTGCGGTGTTGCCACGGGATTTAAGGAACGGAAAGGCTGCAACTATCAATCTCTATCAGGCTTGCTTAGGACAGCTAGCTGAAATCTGCAGTGGCTATGAAGAAGACCGCGCCGATTGCCTGGCGAGTCATTTTGCGAAAATTACGAGCAAAGACTGCCGGCATTGGGTGTCGGCGCGAACTGTGTGTGTGGAATTCGTGAAAAGAGAGCCCACATCTAAGTGCTACGTTGGTGGTGCAGCCCAAACAAACTATCGTGAATGCATCAGAGATATGCCGCATGGCAAGCTGCCTCAGGCCTGTAGCAGTTCTGAGTACTATTACTCTATCCCCAGGCAGCATCGCTAGCAAGTGTGATGGCTACACACACAAAAAAAAAAAAGAAAAAAAAAGGAGAGAGAAGGGGAAAGAAGGACGTAACAACAACCGTCTTCGACGAACAACGAATACAACGCCATTTCCATTTTTTTTTATTATTAATTGTTTCTCTTTGAAATAATGCATTGTGACATTGCGCATCCTTTTGCACAGGCACAGGGGCCACACCTTTTTTTTTTCATTACTATTATTGCTTTAGCATGCCAGACGCACACTTGATCTCCATTCTGTTATTTTATTATTATTATTATCATTATTAATGTATAACTTACAGTTTGCACAGTTGGGGAATAAGCAACATTTTATACTTGCTATCACTTCTTACTCACTATTATACTGGCATCAATTACATACACAAAGAGTTCAAAACGCTTCCTTCCTGTTTTTTATTTCTATATGTTTCAACATAGTATCTGGATCAGATTGCTGTGTGAGATTTCTATTATTTCTTTTAGTCTGCTTTACTGCTCGTATACTTGAACTGTCCTTCTTTTTCTTTTTTCACTTTCTTTTCTCTCATATAAAATGAATTTTAAAAAAAATAGGACTTCAGAACCATGCGTACTATTGAGTGCGAGTTCTCTCACTACGCCGTGCACCCCGGCCACGGCCGCCGCTACGTGCCCTTCGCGTTCCTCTCCACGAAGCCCGTGCTGACCTTCAACCGCCCGAAGTGCTTCGCGCTCTACATGCGCAAGAAGAACCCCCGCTTCGTGCCCTGGACCCGCACCTACCGCCGCATCCACCGCAAGACCACCACTGACCGCGTCACCCGCCGCCGCGCCGCCCGCGCCGTCCGCGCTCCCCGCGCCATCGTTGGTGCCGAGATGTCCTACATCGATGAGGTGCGCGCTCGCAACACCAAGGAGGACCGCTCCGCCAAGGGCAAGGCCATCCGCGCCGAGATGAAGGAGCGCAAGGCCGCCAAGAAGTAAGCATGAAGTCCATTTACCCTTTGCCGTTTTTTCATTTGTAGTGGATGAAACTACCATTTAAAACATTTTTAAAAAAAAATATCATTTTTTTGAGGCTTTGGGAATGCACATCTTTAGCTTTGTTTGGCTGTGTCATGATTCTTTTATAGCTTCTGTTATATGTGCTACACTTGCAGAGGTAGCCCCTTTCCTGTTACTTTTGTTGACCATTTCCCTTTCCTTCTTACCCTCCATCATCTCTCCTTGTCCTTCACTATATTTTTTATACTACAGTTTTTTATTTTGCTTTTTGATATAAGAGTTTTCAGGTTCATATCATAAATTATTTCTCAATTTTCCACTTTTAAGGAGCTTTATTTTTTTTTCTTCTGTTTTTCAGAAGAATGACGTGCACGCTTTCAGCTGTCTCGCAGTCACAGAGTCTTGCAGCTATCCGCAATTTCATCCGCGTTTCGATATCCTGCATCACGTACGCACGCGGCCTATGCAGTGACGACTCCTTTGAATGCCGTCCATTTCTGGGGCTTGAGCTCAAGCACATGATTCCTACCTCTACAGAGTCGATCACAATCTCTGAGTGGATTGAACGCGGCGCTTTTGACGCACTCAACAAGAACTATCTAAAGGAGATGGCTCTCTGCGTGTACAACGCGGACTGTACTGTTCTGCTGGAAAGCTACGGCTTTGGTTTTGCCTACAACGACAAGGAGGGCACGCGCGCTACGATGACATTCAACGCCACCACCACGGAAAACAGCTCTTCTGTTTCTTCTCTTGTGGGCTGCAGTGGAAGCGCGGGCAATGCTCGCATCGGGAAGGAGCAGGCCCAGGGACTAAAGAAGCAGCAGCAGCGCTCCAAAGAGGACGTGCAGCGCATGCTCACGAGTATCATCACAAAGCTCGTGGAGGTGGTAGAGAGCCTGCCACCGCTGCTCAGTGAGCGTGTTTTAACCATGCGCTTGACCTACTACGACGATGTTGCACCAGCTTCGTACGAGCCACCGTGCTTTGCTCCTGCCAGTGAGCGCATGGTGAAGCTCTACAATGACGAACAGAAGTACAACGTGCCCATTGGCATCATGGACACCAGCCACCATGTGTTCTCTGTTTCCATTCGTCATGCCGTACTCTCAGAGGTTCGTGCAAAGTTCTCGCGCAGCCAGCAGCAATCGACGTGCGAGCGAAGGCGTGAAAACAGAAAGCAGGTGATTTCTACCACAACGGTTACAAGTGCCTCGTCGCATAGTAGCGGCACAGCTACCTTGGTGGATGAGACGATGGAGGTAGAGAGAACAATAGAAGAAGAGGAGGAAGCAGCAGCGGCGACAGCTACAAGGCCACAGTTCGCGAGTCGAAATGGTGGCAAGAAACAGGCTATGATTGCCGACAGTCCACGCGCTGGTGTCATCGATGTGGCTAACTTGCGTCCTATAGCTCAGATTCTCTCAGCCTCTGGGCAACGTACAGTACATGAAGTCGCGCTTCTTCTCATCGCTGCCTTTCTTTTCACAAAGGCACCGAGTGCGGGCCAGGGTCGTGGTTGCATCACGACCGCAGACCTGGCACGCTACTTGCGAGATACTTGTCCAATGGATGTCTCACTCGATACCGCTCAGGCTGTGATGCACCGGCTGTGTGAAGAAGGATACGTGCAGGATGCGTCTGGCATGCAGAAGCACAAGTCTGCTCGACCACAGAAAGCGGCAAGGAGGCCAGCGCGAGCGTTGGGTGATGCCTCAGCGGCCTCTGCTGGCGACACGGAATGCTCTTCAGCTCTGATGCACGATAGTGGCGCAGAGGCGGCGGCAGCGACGGCAACAGAGGGTCATGTTCTGCAGGAGGAAGAGGAATGGGTGTTGGATGACCCGCCCTCTCGTGTGCTAGATGACCTTCTACAGAACAGTCCTCAGGTGCTTTCTCTCTTGTCGCCGACAGATGTAGCAACACTGCAGGGACTAGCAGCCACACTTGCGCAGAAAGAGGCAGCAGCGCAGAGACCCAAGATGAGTTGCACAGAGTCACGTAAGCGTCGTATCAGAGCTAACTAGCAATTTTTTTTTTGGCAAATTGTTATCCCTCACTATGTGTGTTTTAACATTTTTTTATTTTCATCATTATTATGATTGGACGTGATGTTTTTTTTTTTTGCCCATTCTTCGGAAGTAAACTATCCATTGCATTTGGATCTTCACCTTTCACATGTCATGACTTTTCTGGTGTTGTTGTAAGTGTGACACACAGAACAAAAGAAGCCTCCCTACCTTTTCCCCTCTTTTAAACTATTTATATTGTTTCTTTATGGTGTCGTTGTTTTTTGGGGGGGTCTTTGTGTTTGTTTGTTTATCAGATCTATATTTAACTGTATTTGTATTTTTACCTAATGTTGAGTAAATGGAGAGAGAGAGAAAGAATCTTCGTTATTTTCTTTTGTGTACTCTCATGTATGTTTACTTTCGTATCTTGACTGTTTATGTTAAGCAGCTCTTCTTTTTTTTTTTTAAAGTCTTCTTTCTCATTTTCCTCTTCTCTCTTTTTTTTCAGTACCTAATCACCGTAGGTGCACTAGTAGAAGGTTGAACTGAACCCATTGTTACTGTCTCTGCGTGCACTAAAGCACGTTTAGCAGGGTCCGTGTGTGCGCAATCTGTCCCACAGTTCGCTCTGCTGTTTTAGTTATTATTTTTTCTGTAGTACGCAGCACGTAGTTTTTTTTCTTTACAAGAGAATTTCTATTGCTGCTAAAAATTATAAAAGAAACGCCATAATCAATTAGTCATCATAGTATAGAATTGATATTGTTAGTAGCGATAGAGTATCCATATATATCTGCGTGTGTGCACAACTGTCTTACTGAGAGAAGACTTAGAATATTTAGTTACGGTGTGTATTAGCGTTGAAAGCACAAGAGGTGTTTTTTTACGAATAACAAGCTCACATACACACTCCAGTAGCAGGATAAGGAGGGTGGGGGGCATATCTACACACATCATTTGTTCTCAAGACTCATACATTAAAAGAAATTCTACATTTTTCACTTTACGATGCAGCGCTGCTCCCGCACTTGTTGCAAAGCTGTTGCCGGCGCCATGTCCGTAGCACTGTTTCTCCAGTCTCGTAGTTACCATGGCTTTCAGTTTGCCAGCTTTCACGGCTGGAAGCTTCCCTACGGTGCCAAGTCTATGCGTGTGACCAAGGAGGAACTGCAAAACCAAAAGTTCTTCACAGACAAAAAGGGAAAGTGGGACTACAACCGCATTAACGAAAACATCAACTCTTCCTCGGAGTTCCGCAAAACCGAAGGACGTGAGGGGTTTTATCAAGGCATGAGGGAGGATAACTCCACTTTAGAGCACGGCAGCCTCCACACGCCAAATCATTACCGCTTATACGATTACTTTGATGAGTATAGCAAGCCAGGGGTAGACAAGAAGGTGGCAGCGTGCTACGCGGTCAAGGAGCAGTGGGATGCGAATGAGTTTTACTACCCTGGAGAGGCGTGGCAGCAAAACAGGCCTGGCTTCCGCAGTGTCCCCAAGGAGCTCCTGAATCGCCAAACGTGGTACCACTGGTCAGATACGATAAAGAAGTTGGATGAGATCCAACCAACCGTTCGCACACGCTCATGGAATCCTGATTGGCCGCCACCGGGCTACAAGACACCGAAGTTGCAGTGCAAGAAGGAGTTCTACTTTGGCATTGAAGAGGAGGGACTTGTGTCGGAAGTTGAGCGCTACAACTGGTTCCGTGCTTGGCAGGATAACAACATGCGCTGTGGGTGGAGGGAACTACCCCTCTTTGGGGCACTATTTGCTATTCTCTACTGGGTGGCACGCAACAACGGCTCCGTGACGGCGATGCGTGCGATGGCGAGCAACATGTATTACCCTGGACGCTCCATGATCCGTCCTTTTGGTGTTCCCAAGGAGTGGGACGCAGACCCCTTTTGGTGGCAGATACCACTTGAGGAATTTCCCAATCAAGGAGAGGTGTGGTTCATGAACAAGGCGCGCTTTGGCTATATTAACCACATTGCAGAGCGTGATGCGCGTGAGAAGGCTATTGCGGAGGCGGAGGCAGCATCGGCAGGAGCCGCATGAAGATGGTTAGTCTACAAGTTTGTTTGATGCGTTTTATGCTTTTCCATGCCTCACAAGTTGATTCGGAAACACAAACTTGAAGGAAGAGATAGTCAACTGGTATCTTAGCAATTATTGCGTTTTATTCGTGTGTATATATGTCTGTGATTTAGTTCATTACCACTGTAGTAAACTTGTGTAGAAGATTATGTTTTTTTTTTTTTTTTTTCTGATGCGATCTGAATGCACGGTACCAGTGCACTAGTATCAATACATATCTATAATTTGCTTTTCTCATTACGCACAGTAAGGACAGAGAATTTTTAGTCGAATGACGCTCAAAGAAAAAAAGAAGGAGAGATACTTTTATGACAGCACAAAAATATAGCGAACTGGTAAAATGCAGTATCTCCGGATACTTTATTTATTCTTGTTTCTTCACATACGTTTTTGCTTTTTTCTAATAGTGATAATTTTTTTCTTTTTACTTTGAGATAGCAATCCTCAACTTTGAATCCAACACTTTTTAAATCAAAATTGGAGAGAAGGAGCGATACAGAGCGCAATTACCTCTATATTTATAGTTAAGTAGAGCCGTTTCATGCATATGCAGCAGAGCCATGCCACTAACACAAGAAGGCCCCGGGCACTACTTGCGTTAGCGGCGGTGCTGTGCTGTTTGCTGCTGGCAATAGTGTCCGCTAATGCAACAGTGCAGGCAACCAGTCCAGAGAGACTTCAAAGAGAGGCTAGTCTGTTCAGTTCAAAGGTGCTTCGGTTTAATACCGTACAGGAGTTGCAAGCGACTGTATCGCGCAAGTCAATGCCACTGCTGTATGTCATATTTGATGGAAGCATAGAGCAGCACGTCGAGAGCTTCTGGGTCCCGCTCATAAATGAGCTCTGCGAACATCTTGAGAGCATCGGCATTTCAGTAGCCTATTTGAGGTCTGACTCTTCAAAGGACGCAGAAGCTATTGAGCAAAACGGCTTGCCAATGACAACAGCAATTTTGTTGCTGAACGGTATTCTTAGGATTACGGCGAGGCCGGACGGGCAACCTGTCTTTTACAAGATACCCCTTTCCTACTCTGATCGGGTTGAAGTGGGACCTATTTTGCGCTGGGTATTGGCGAACATCGACCCTAGACTCATTGAACGGATTGAAAGCGAGGACGACCTTGCAGACATCTTCTCTCTGTACCCAGTTTATCCACAACTGCCTCGTGTGTTGTACTTTTCCTCCACCAACTACGTTGCGCCAGCGGTGCGGGTGTGTAGTCAACAACTATTGGGCGATGTCGTTATTGGGGCTCTTGTGGATGTGTTTGCGTCGGAGGCAACAGCCGCCATTGCTCGACGCTATAACATCACCAAGCAAGACGATCTCCCCGCAATGCTTGTCCTGCGTGGTGTCAACGGCGGGGATGGGGAAGCTGATGAAGCGCAAAAGATTGAAGGGATCACAAGGGCGACCACCTTCACTGAGCTCAGGGCGTTGCTCAAGCAGGCGCTGCCAGAATCTTCAGAAAACGTGCTTCTGAGCTCTCTTTCTAGTGGGGAAAGAAATGCGCAACAAGAAATGATTGTCATGTTAGAAAAGCGCAAAATGTACGTGCTGCAGCAATTAGAAGAGGAGAAGCGCCGCCTGGACGAATCACTCGTTGATGCGCTTCTTCCCAAGCCCACCCTTGTAGCAACCCAGAAAGAATGGGAAGTTAACTGTTTACGCCTTGACTCTGGGTACCAGTGTCTCATTACGTTTGTAGCCTCCACTGGGAAAGATAGTCTCGAGGCGGAGGTGCAGAAGGTAACTGCGGTCGTACATCCTGCCCTGAAGCGGATCCATAAGGAGTTTCCTGATGTAAAGCCTGAACTCCTGAAGCCTGTGGTGGTAGACTGCACCTCCAGTCCGCGGTTGTGTGAGTACTTTGACGCTGGTGAGAAAGGCTTCCCTAGTGTGACTCTTCTGACCATGTCCCGTCCGCGACGGTACTCCACCAATGCTGGGTCTTTCACTGAGGACGGTGTGGTCAGCTTCTACATAAACTACGGGGACAAGAGGACGATAGATAAGTTAGGGGCACCGTTTTACCCGAAGCTGGTGCCTGGTATTGGTGCCAGGGATACAGATGGTGATCGTGACGACGAGGACCGAGACTTGTAGTGGAACGTCTCTCTTTTGTTTTTTTTCTCTTCTAGGAATGCATGTATATCTATTGTCTATCGATATTGCGTTGAAAAGCTTCATTTTTTTTTTTTGTGTATGTGTGTTGTTGCTGTTTTGCTTGATAGTGTTGTTCTTGCAAACCAGCGAGGTTCTACCTACATAATTATGCGTCAAACACTCACCGCAATGCTCTCTTCTATGCTTTCTTTGTTTGTGTCATTTTTGTTTCTTTGTCTTTCTTTTTTTATATGTTGGTCTTGGAATACTAGTTTTTGCTTTTTAGTACTTTTTCCCCCAAGAACACAACAACAAATCATGCTCCGCCGCTCTCAGGCTTCTCTCCTCAGCGCTCTTGCAGTGTGGGGTGGCGGCACGATGGGCGGAGGCATCGCTCAGGTCGCCGCACAGGCAGGCAAGCCGGTCACCATCGTCGATGTTTCGAAGGAGCGCCTTGACGTCTCACGGAAGGCCATCGAAAACTCTCTGTCTCGTGTCGCCAAGAAGAATTGCAACGGCGATGAAGCGCAGATGAAGGAGTTTGTCAGCAAGGTTATGAAGAACATCACCTTCACCACAGACGAGAAGGCCGCCGCCGGTGGTGCCGATCTTATCATTGAGGCCATCGTTGAGAACATTGACGCCAAGAAGGAGCTTTTTGCTCGCATTGACAAGCTTGCCCCAAAGGAGACCGTCTTCTGCTCCAACACCTCTTCCTTGAGCATTAGGGAAATGGCGGCGGCTACTGCTCGCCCCGATCGCTTTGCTGGTATCCATTTCTTTTCTCCTGTGCCCATGATGAAGCTGGTGGAGGTAATTCGCACTGAAGCAGTTAACCCTGACGTGATCAAGCAGCTTCTCGCCTTTGGCAAAGCCATCGGCAAGACCCCCGTGGTGGCCAAGGACACTCCCGGCTTCATTGTGAATCGTCTTCTTGTTCCTTATCAGATGGAGGCTTGCCGTCTTGTTGAACGTGATGTTGCTTCTCTCGAGGACGTGGACACTGCCATGAAGCTCGGCTGTGGCTACCCCATGGGTCCCTTTGAGCTCGCCGACAGCGTTGGTATTGACGTTCTCAAGTTTATCGTTGACGGGTGGCACAAGGAGCACCCCAAGGAAGAGCTCTTCTTTCCCTCCAAGCTGATTGATGACAAGGTTGCTGCCGGCAAGCTCGGCAAGAAGACGGGCGAGGGATTCTACAAGTATGACAGCAAGGGTCACAGGATTGAGTAAACGATATGACGGCATCGCTTCAGACCGCGTAGTTGCCAATAATTTCAAATCCTATATGTCTTGATCTCTTTTCTTCTACCGAATCTTCTTTTTTTTTTTTTCCAGCGGTTCGTTTTTTCTGTTCATATTGCTACTATTTATATGCTAGCGCTCACATTTATATAATATTTACTGGTGAAGAAACCTTCAGTATTATCTCTCTAGATATTTTATTTTTTGGGATACGATTCAATGGTGTATATACATATGCTTCTTTCTTTCACTCAACTCCCATTGGGTATTATATTGAGTTGTCGTATTTTTAACGGAATACGAATTGTTTCTAAACCTTCCAAGTGGCTCTCTTAGACACAATTGACACACATTTACCTTCATTCTTCCATCCCTCCTCAAAAAAAAAAAAAATTGCTGAGGCTTACAAACAGAAAAAGAGAGAGCCTTTTGTTACTTGCATTCTCCTCATGATACTTCTCTCTTTTTTTATTATCCCCTTTTGTTGTGTAATTGCACATTAGCACTGCATTCAGCACACATTAAAAACTTTTTATTCAGAAAAATAGACTTAGAGGCATCTCATAAAATCCATGTTTCGCTGCTCCCAGGCTACCCTCTTCAAGGCCCTTGCAGTGTGGGGTGGCGGCACGATGGGCGGAGGCATCGCTCAGGTCGCTGCACAGGCAGGCAAGCCGGTCACCATCGTCGATGTTTCGAAGGAGCGCCTTGACGTCTCACGGAAGGCCATCGAAAACTCTCTGTCTCGTGTCGCCAAGAAGAAGTGCAACGGCGATGAAGCGCAGATGAAGGAGTTTGTCAGCAAGATTATGAAGAACATCACCTTCACCACAGACGAGAAGGCCGCCGCTGGTGGTGCCGATCTTATCATTGAGGCCATCGTTGAGAACATTGACGCCAAGAAGGAGCTTTTTGCTCGCATTGACAAGCTTGCCCCAACGGAGACCGTCTTCTGCTCCAACACCTCTTCCTTGAGCATTAGGGAAATGGCTGAGGCCACAAGCCGCATGAACCGCTTTGCTGGCACGCATTTCTTTTCCCCTGTGGCTATGATGAAGCTTGTGGAAGTGGTTCGTACCGACGTCGTTGATCCTGACGTCATCACACAGCTTGTTGCGTTTTCCAAAGAGATTGGCAAGACCCCCGTGGTGGCCAAGGACACTCCCGGCTTCATTGTGAATCGTCTTCTTGTTCCTTATCAGCTGGAGGCGGCACGCCTTGTTGAGCGTGGCGTTGCGTCATTTCAGGACGTGGACACTGCCATGAAGCTCGGCTGTGGCTACCCCATGGGTCCCTTTGAGCTGTCTGACAGCGCAGGCATTGACATTGGTAAGTTTGTTGTCGATGGGTGGCACAAAGACGACCCAAAGAATCCCCTCTTCTTTCCAGTCAAGATAAACGATGATCTGGTTGCTGCCGGCAAGCTCGGCAAGAAGACGGGCGAGGGATTCTACAAGTATGACAGCAAGGGTCACAGGATCGAGTAGTAATTTTCTTGTTTTTTTTTTAAAAAAAAACTACTTTTTTTTTGTTTTTCATTCTACTCATTGAAAACGTATTGTTCTGATAAATTGGAGTAAGCTTATTGTGACACGAACAACGGGCATCCCTATCATTTCTATTAGACTATTTTTTATCATTGGTAAATTAAAAAAAAAAAACAGAAAATGCCGACGCTGTACATAGGTGTCTTTGCAAGTAAACGGGAAATCCTATTAGCCGCGTGCCTGTTGGTGGTATGAAAGAACTCGCATGAGCAGAGCGCTTCGGGGCCAGAGAGAGAGGGAGGAAGTGGAATTCCAAAACGAAGAGTATAATATCAATATTTCTTTATCGTAGCGAATGCACGCTTTTGTGAGTGTTTTTTTTTGTTTGTTTGTTTTATCGATCGAGTAACTCGCGGAGTTTACACTTTGCATATATTTATATATAATAGTTTGATTGTTTTAGCGCTTTTTTTCTTCTTAAAAAAAAAAAAATAGGAAATAACAAATGATAAGAAGGGGGTTTTGTGTTTCTTTGCTTGTCTTTCTGTATACTGTGACGTTGTACGCACACTTGCATTTATCTGTATGGTGATTTCATCTGTTTGTTCTTTTCTACTCCCGATATCTTTTTCTTTTTCCTGCTGAAAAGCTCCACTTGCAAAAGAGGTAGAAGAAAAAGGCATGCAGAAATATTTCTCTTTCTATCTTTCTGTTAGGAGCAGCTGAAGTGCGTTCTGACGAGTCATACTTTTTTTTTCAAATACACTGTTGTTGCTATTGTTGTTGTTTTTTTTTTTTTTTTTAGAAAAAGAATGCTTTGTGCGTCACGTGCGTTTCTGTTCAACTCAATTGCAATCTGGGGTGCTGGTACGATGGGGAGTGGCGTTGCCCAGGTCGCTGCGCAAGCAGGGATACCTGTTACTATTGTGGATGTGTCTCGTAGCTGTCTTGACGTATCACGCCACATCATTGAGTTCTCTCTGTCTAGAATTGCCAAGAAGAAGTTTAGCCACACCGACAGCAACACGATTAGGTCGTTTGTAGATGAGGTGGTGTGTCACATCACCTTTACAACCGACGAATCAATTGCCGTCGCATATGCCGATCTTATTATTGAAGCTGTTACAGAAAACATTAGTGCCAAGAAAGAACTCTTTGCGAGAATCGACAAAATGGCCTCAAAGGAAACCATTTTGTGTACTAACACCTCTTCGTTGAGTGTCGCCGATATCGCCTCCGCGACGACCCGTGAAGACCGTTTTGCTGGGCTGCACTTCTTCTCTCCTGTCCCAATGATGAAACTTGTGGAGGTGGTACAGACAGAGCACGTGAGTCCACATGTTATGGAGAAGCTGCTTCAATTTGTGAGAAAACTAGACAAGACGCCTGTGTTATGCAAGGATACCCAGGGCTTCATTGTAAACAGGCTGTTGGTGCCGTATCAGATGGAGGCCGCACGCCTGGTGGAGCGGGGGGTCGCGTCAATCCAGGACGTTGATATTGCGATGCGGCTGGGTTGTGGGTATCCGATGGGTCCATTCGAAATGATCGACGTGGTTGGCATTGACTTGTGCAAGTTTATAGTTGACGGTTGGCATGCGCAGGAGCCACACAATGAACTCTTCTTCCCCTCCAAGCTGTTCGATGACAAGGTAGCTGCCGGCAAGTACGGCGTGAAATCCGGCGAAGGCTTCTATAAGTACGATGATAAGGGACAGCGAGTTGATTGAAATTTGAGAGAAGAGAATTTGGAAACGTGTGTTTCTTTTTTTTTCTTTCTCTTGGTTGCGCGCTGTGAATACACATAATTGTGCCGGTTACTTTTCTTTGCTTGCTTAACTCATCGCATTTCTCTTTTTACACTATTTCAGAAAATGAGATTGACGAGCTCTTTCTTCCTCTTTTTATCCTGTTGCGCATATACATGGCTCAATGTGGGGAACCTGGTCGTCTTTTCATACATTTATTTTTTCCCTTATCTTTCATTTTTTTTGCTTTTTTTTTTGTGTGTTAGCAATTTAGGTACATTCTTTTTACGTTCTAGCTTTCTAGCGTATCACGAGGCAGCCAAAATAAAGAGGGCACACCCTCAGCCTATTTCTCCCCTTTTTCTTTTGAACTTATTGTACGCACGTGTGTGTGTGTGTCTGTATTGTTTGCTTTTTATTATTTTTGTTGCTAGGTAATTTTCCCTTTTTTGTTTTTTTCTTCTTCAAGAAGTTTTTCCTTGATTATCTTACGTGCACTATATTTTCGTTGTCAAGCATTTTTTTTTTTTTTGATTGCTAAAATCATATATTTACATTAATTGGCATTTTCTTCTCCATTTTTTTCTTTTCACGTTGCATATTTATCTTACTTGCTTATTCCAGCTTGTTATATATACGCTCTCTCAACTTTTTTTAAATGGATGAACGCAGGGAAAGTATCTGAACAGGTTCCCGCAGTGCCGCGTAGGCATCTGCCACTTCCTCCCATCTGCGATGGCAGTTCGTCCGACGTGATGAGCACAAGGAACGTCAACGACTACTCTACTAATGTCAGTGCTCCACTCGGCCACGTGTACACTGACTCGCCACACTCCACATTCATTACTCACAGTAGTAGCGCTGCTAAGCACGAAGTCCTTCTCCCCAACGCGGAGTCTGCGTGCGACACGACAAGCGCGTTAGCAGAAAATCATTGTGCGCCATCGCCCGCTATAAAGGAGACACATGAAGCGATCGCAGAAGTGGAGGAGGAGCTGCATCGCAGCTATGGTCCTCTAGGGAGTGCACAAGAGGCACCTTCCGTTCCTGTCGTGAGTAATGGCATCGCCCCGGTTGCTGCGCCACTGCCATCCAGCTCAAACAGCTTGCATGTTCTGTGTGAAGGAGAGACGGAAGAGTCGCAAGACGAGAGCCAACCGCAACCACAACAACATCATGAGCATCAAGAGGGCGAAGAAGGGTGGTTGGAAGAAGCCATACTGCACAGGTCAAACGTCTCGCCATATGAGGGCACTAGTCCGTCGATGACTTCCCCGCAATCACTGGAAGCCGATTTGGCCAATGATAATCGAGTAAAGGTCCCTTATGAAATCGACCGTGAGACGTTTGACATCCCCAAAACATGTTGCGACGATGCAGAGAACGGCGAGTGGGAACCAGGGAAGCCGCTTAGGGTCGCCTATGTGACGTGGAACATGGCAAATCGTTCACCTCGCATGGAGGAGATTTCCGCTTCTTGCATTCATCCAAACGCGCATATCATCATTGTTGGTACACAAGAAAACGGTCCCTATGTAGGCAACAACAAGGCTCAGCAACAGTGGGCACGTGCAGTCATCAATACGTGTCTTGGCGGGGGATACCGCCTAGTGCGCAAGAAGCACATGTGGGCCCTGCATCTCATGGTATTCGCGCGTTCCAGGGATGTCGCAGAGTACATTTCGCATGTGCACAGCGGTGCTGTAAGAACGGGGTTGATGGGAGGTGCTGGTGGTAACAAGGGTGGCATAGCCGTTGCGCTTGCCATCTCACTCTTACCACCATCGCGTGTACTACACGCAATGCAAATGCACAGCAACAGCCTGCACGCAGGAGAAGCACATAGCGCGCTGAAGGACTCATCTAGCACAACACAAGGCGACAATAGCAGCAACGCCGTGCTGATTGATGCGTTAAATCGTGCTGCGGCCACTCCCACAACCGCGGCTACGCATCCCTTTACTGTGGGGAATGACATGGACACCAACACCACCTCTGGCGGCGACGAAGGAGGAGGAGGAGGAGCTGAGGGGCAAGAAGTGGCGGATGAACTGGCTAGAAGGCAAGTTCGCTTTTCAACTCAGCAGGACACCATGGGGACAGAACTGACTGGTGGCTACGATACAGGCCATCATCATCGTCATCGCCACGTTAGATATGGACGAATGTTTAGAACTCCCTCATCT
Source organism: Sergeia podlipaevii (assembly GCA_030849805.1). NCBI lineage: Eukaryota > Euglenozoa > Kinetoplastea > Trypanosomatida > Trypanosomatidae > Sergeia > Sergeia podlipaevii. The sequence continues at coordinate 7,098 of JASANZ010001911.1, read as the reverse complement.
CTTCTTCCGGATCGTACCTTTGACACGACTTCCTCCTCCCAGCAGCCGCCACCGCCCGTGTTCTCCTCGAGCGAGTCAGTACCCAACGCTGCTATGGGCTCGCACAACACTAGCGGCGAAGATGGCGTGCTGCTTGATGAAAAAGATCTCGAGAGCGAGACCTCCGCCCAGTACCTCACCCTTCTCTGTATCAACGCGCACTTGGCTGCTCATCAAGAAGCGGTAGAAAGTCGCAACTCCGACTATCGCGATATCGTGCGCGGTCTGCAGGTTGGCAGCCGGGGGAAGTACAGGGCATTCTACAGGGCCCTCATGCGCTTCCACCGCCATCACTACGGCGTGCATCACAGACGCGCGCGTGGCACACAAGCGGCTCGTACAGCAAGGAACCCGATGGCTCCACCTCTGGGTCTGGAAGATTCCACAAGTGCTCTAGACACTTCTTCGTCTAAGCTGGATCTTCTTCCTCTTCCCTTCTCAACGGTTGCACGTAGTCCTCCCCACACCTTGCCATCGCCATCATCAGCATCATCAGTGAAGCGGGACGTAACAAGCGAATTTGATCTCACGCTCTTTGGTGGCGATCTCAACTACCGCATCAACGGCTCGCGCGCAACTGTCGAGCACATTGTCGAGGAACGTAAGCACATTCGCTCTATTCTCATTAACAATGATCAGCTCAATATTGAGAGAGCCAAGGGGACAGTCTTTCACGGCTTTGAAGAGGGTACTCTGCATTTCCGCCCCACCTATAAGTATGAGGTGTCTGAGGAGGGTGTCACGCTTGACCAGTACAACTTCTCTGCCAAGATGCGCATGCCCGCGTACTGCGATAGGGTCCTTTACAAGTTACGCCGCGGGTCCTCCATTAAGAAGGTAGCAATACGCCTTTACACGGACGTCCCTGCCGTGCGCACGAGCGATCACAGGCCTGTGTTTGCCCTCTTTGACGTTGACACACGTGCTTATAGGAGCTCAGCAGCGGCCATCAGTGCAGAACGGAACAAGCTGACTGAACCATCAAAAAATCTTAGTCGTTACGGAATGTGCCGCTGATTGCATATTTACGTATGTGTGTGTGTGAGTGGGTGGGTGAGGGGAGGTACGTTCTTATATGTATATTCACAGGAGAGGTACCTTGTTACAACATTGCTGATTTGTTTGAATGGTTTTCGATATATTCTTTCCACAATTGAGGGGGATACTATTGCTTCTATGAGTCAAATGTGATTTTTTTTTGTTTGTATAGGACGTCTGTGTGATCGTTCGTACACCATGGTTATTTTTTCTCATCGCCTTTGTTGTGTTTGTGCATAGCTGCGTGAGTGGTTGGATGTCCGTGTCTTCTTCGTAAAGGTTTTCTGATAACCTCTGTATATCCATTTACTTATTTACCCCCCTTTAGTTGTATGTTAGGGGTGCAATAAATTTGTTTCTAACTGGGTGTTGCGTGCGAAACGAAACGGACTGGATTCACTTCCATATATGTTGCACGTTGCTGTGTCGCAAAGGTATCCTAGCAGCAGTTATTCCAGCTGCAACGCAATAAATTCATATGTAGAGATAGAAGGAGGGAAGAAAAGGTGCTCTGTTGAAGAAGAGCAATTGCTGTCAACCCTCTGCTTGGGATGTTTCTCGTGTTCTCATGTATTCTTGCTTGTTGAACCTCCCATCTTGCATTTTCTTTTTGTTTCTGTTACTATACTGAAAGGATCTCGCAATACTGCCAAGAAACAGTGAAGCTTTTTACTAGAAACATCGTTAAACCTCTTCTTTTCGTTCTATTTTCATTTTTCTTCCACCCGCTTGATATACTGAAGTGAGCATGTCTTACGTCCGAAGTGCCTCTCACGCTGGCCCCAACGGCAGCGGCTGGTACGAGTCTGCTCCAAAGCACTTGAAGCAAGTCATTGATGACTACTTCGGCAAGTGCGATGTCCCCGCCATCCCCAGCGGGAGCAGACTTATGGGCGTTATTTCGCCCCACGCCGGTATGGCCTTTTGTGGAGGGGTTGCCTCTACCGTGTACTCCGCAGTGAGGGCTTACATTTACCGCCCAGACTCGGTGGTGGAGCGTATTTTTATCTTGGGACCTTCTCACCACAAGGCGTTTAATGGGGTTGAGATTGCCGGGGCGAAGGCCTACAAAACCCCTTTTGGGGCTATTAAGTTGGATGTAGAGACTGTGAAAAAAGTGATGGACATGATGGACGGAGCCAAAGTCCCTGCGCGCTTCACCTCCCAACTCACTGACGAGGAGGAACACTCTATTGAGATGCAAATGCCTTACATTGCGCATCTACTGCGCTATCCTCCAGAGAAAGAGATGGAGCCTGCCCTGTCCAAGGTGCACATCGTCCCCATCATCGTCGGCGGTACTGATCGCAAGATGGAAGATGGCATTTTCCGTGCTCTGCGCAGCTACATGGAGGATCCACGAAATCTCTTTGTTTTCAGCTCTGATTTTTGTCACTGGGGCTCTCGTTTTCACTACACGTATCACTATAACCCATCCAAGTACCCTGAAATAGGCGACGCCATCATTGCGATGGACCACGAGGGCATGAGCATACTGGAGAAAAAGGACACCAATGGCTGGTATGACTACATGGACAGAACCGAAAACACCATCTGCGGTCGTCATGCCATCAGTGCAGGGGTGAACTGGTGGTCACAGAGTGATGTGCGAGGGGTGGAGGTGAAGTTTGTGGCCTATGATCAGTCCACCAAATGCTCGTCCAAGAAGGATTCTTCCGTCAGCTATGCCGGCGCCATCGTTACTCAGCCAATTGCTTGAGTAAACAACAACAACAACAACAACAAAACAAAATATCAAATCGGTGAGGAAAATAAAGTGTCTGAAACTCTCCTTCATATTATTGTCATCGTTTTCTGCTTTTATTTATTGCTTTTATCATAACTACTATCGTTTCTTGCTTTTTTTTCTCTCTCCACGCGAAAACGTGTACGAGGAGGCAACTTATATCCAACTTGTCGTGTGAGCAGTCTTCTCTTCAAAAGCGAGGAGGAGAAAGGATCCCATCTATTTTTGAGTGTGTATGTGTCAACTTGTGTGTATGCGTGTACGTGCGTGCCTGAGTGTACGTGTTTATGTGCTCTTGCGCATCACTGGAATGCATTAGGATCATCTGTAGAAACGCGCATTGGGCCAGAGAATCCATTTGTCTTTCCCCCTTTTTTTTATTACTTTTGCCGTGGTTCTCTCTCTCTCTCTCCTTCACGTGCACTCTTAGGGTGTATTCAGGTGAAAAGAAACAGTGAAACACGGAAAAGGGAGAATACAAAAATATATACATATATATTCCAAAAAGCACCAGCTGAGGGCAACTTTATCACATATCAACAAGATATCTCATCTCTTTTTTTTTTTCTCTCTTATGCACAGCTCGATCTGCGTGAATGCTCGCTGATAAGATAGCGAGTTACCGCTAGTTCTCTCTTTTCTTTTTTTTTTTTGCATCTTTGGTATTTGTGTCTGCTATTGTTCTGCATTAACGTCTCTTTATTCTCTTTTGTTTTCCTTTTGTCTTTAACGAAATCCACGTTTATTTATCTCTCGCTACTGATATATTTTTCGTAGTTCAACTTTTAGTTATAGCATTCATTTTTTTTTTTTTGATTGTCGTGTTTTTTTATTTTATTTTTTAATTTTTTCTTCTGCATGTAAGCAACGCGTTCAGTTTCTTTTTTTCCCCCTTACGTGCACTCGTTTAGGAGTTACAAGCATAGCAGTCAATTGTAGTTCTGTTTTGTTGTTGTTGTTCCATCAGGGTACACCGGTTTACTTTTTTTTTATCTTGATTTATAGTTTTTTTTTATTTTTAACCTTGTTGTTACATATATATATATATATATAAATTCATATATATGTTTTGAGCTGTTGATACGAAACGGTACTTTTTTTGCTCTTTTCGTTTGGAGCAGATAACAGAATTGTTTCTTTCTTCCTCTTTTTTTTTACTGGCGTATACTCTCTGCATTAATATTGGTTCAGGAATTTCCTCTTCAAAAAAAATATAATCTCTCTATATATATAAGACAACACAAGTCTCCATCACGTCTTTCACACACTCCTTTCGCAATTTTGTTTTCAAGAGGAGAACAGAAGGGAAAGAAAGAAGATGAAAGCTCGCCGCAGAAACGCACACTTTGGTGAAGTCGCCGACCCCGCTCCGTTTGACTATGCGTTACTCAGCCATCTTTATGTTCATAACGATGGCAGTGACGTGATCGACTTTGGAGGTCTCCAGTCCGCGCAGGACAGCCGCAATCAGGTGCAGGAGCTGCTACGCAACAAGAGCTTTACAGTGGACAAACGTAAGCAAGTGAAGAAGGACAAGCATGGCGGAGCTGCAGAAGCTCAGGACGGCGCTGCTGCTGGCCTTGAACTACCCGGAAGCGGGGGTACCTACTTGCACCTTAAACTGGAGTCAGAGTCCGGCTCGGACGATGGCGATGATGGTGTGGAGAGCAGCAACGACTCATCAATCAACATCAACAATGGTCCCTTCCGTCTCATGCCTGTGGAGGGTGCGGAGCAGCATATATGGTTTGTTACTCAACCCAGCGGCACCGCAGCGCCGTTTGCCCGTCTGTTTAGAAGTGCAGAGAATCTTTTCGACTACGCCAGCGCTCGCAACCTTGCCTTTCCAGGAGATCCTGTGGCAGTGGTGGCAGTGGTGGAGCCCAAAGGTCTTGAGCTCCGCATCTCTTGTCCCACCAGTGATCCAGAGCCGCTGCCCATAACCAAGTGGATTGATATTCAGACGAACTCATCCGATCCACATTCCGCGGAGATCGTGTCGCAGGTGCTGTCTCGCTTCCCGATTGATCAGGGCACTCTGGAGCGGTGCCTCTACCTTGGTGGACAGGACTGGATCGATGTCAGCCACATGTCTTCTCACAGAGACAGCTACATCTTTATGAATGTTATCTGCACTCCTCATGCGAAAACGGGGACAGGAAGGAACGAGAACGAAGAGGTTGGAGCAGCGGAAGCAGGTGAAGAAAACGTCTCTGCGGCGGCTCGAGAGCCTACTTGTGACTCAACAAACGAAATGAAGAAGCATGTGAGGAAAAAGGCAGTGAGCCATAACATTAACTGCACAAAGAGTGTCATGGAGATGCGCTTTGACGCGGTCCGCCTTGGTAAGCCGCGCTCTGCGGTGGCGGAACCCGTTGGGGTCGCTGTGGTTGCCTTTGCCGACTGGATCATCACCATCCATGAGGAGCCTTTTGCGGAGATGGACGATCTTCTGCGCATGATTCACATCCACTGCTCTTCCAATGCCTTCCGACGCTCAGCAAAGCAGCAGCGGCAGCAGCCTCAGTACGCTATGCACGTGGACCCTGCATGGAAGCAGCAGCAGCGCTTTACAAGCGCCTTTGTTTTCACCAGCCTTCTCCAGATTGCCGTTGGACATCACCTCGACAACATCACACTCGCTGAAGCGGTGGATGAGCTCGGCGACATTGTCTTTGCGGTGGAATCAAGCCAGAAAGCGCAGGACAAAGTGATTCAGCACATCACCGCAGTGCGGCGCTGCTTTGGAGAATGTGGCGCTGATGTCACACGCCGTGAGAGCGTCGTCTCTACTCTCCTGCAACCTCATCTGGCGCACAACGCTCTTCTCAGCGACCCTATTATTCGTCAGCAGCTCGAGAACACATACGCCCACCTTGACTACCTCCAGAGGGAGCTCACCGACTGTCGAGATACAGTCGCCGTCTCCAACTGGTACCACAACGTCGCGCTACACTGGCTGCTGCTGCGCCGTGGTAACAGTGCGCTCCGCATGATGCTTTTGCTGACTGAGGTCATCAATATTATGTACCCTATTCTGATCGTGCAGACTCTTTATTCTATGAATGTGCCCGTGCCCTTTGACTCAGGGGGTGATCCACCAAATACATCGTATGCCCCCTTCTTTGTTCTCGCTGCCGGTATTGTGGTGTACTGTTTCTGGTGTGGTCGTGCTGTACTCAGCATGTTCCGTCGTAAGCACTATGAGACTCACCTGCTTGCCTAGACTGTAAAAGAAAATAATGCAGTGAGTAAATATAATTTAACTATATATTATTTTTTTCCGTCCTTTTTTGTTTTGTTTTGTTTTTGAAGAGAAGTATTGCACTATTCTTTCCCGCGCGCGCATATGCAGGCGGCATGACCCATAAAATGAGTTAAATGAAAGAAGAGGAAAAAGAATCGTTGAAGAAGAAGCTGCAGGGTCTCTACTTTCCTTTGCACTGCTTCTGCTGCGGCAAATCCTCTCTCTCCTGATGATGGAACACTTCCTAATATTTGAGCATAATATATATAATACCGTTATACGCGCATGATCGCCCCTTACACAACTCCGTTCAGCTGTGTGTGTGTGTATGTGTGTGATTATGAAATTTGTCTTTCAAAAATACAAACTCTATTATTATTATTATTATTATTTTTATAATTAGTTTTTGATTAGATGCTGCTAGTGCGCTTCTTCAGATGCGATTTGTCCTCCCTTTTGTCGCCAGTTTCTAATATTATTATTATTATCATTTTTTTTTTTTGCACACATTTTACTCCTCTTCTTTGACTTTGCTCTCCCTCTCCCTCCCTCTCTCTCTCTCACACACTTTTGTTGTTTCCTTTATAGAAGTGCTTTCTACACCCTATACATCAGGGCCTTTCAAAAAAAAGAGTTTCTTAGCAGTTTTCACTGCTGCAAGAATTGTAGTATATATATATATATATTTTTTGCTTTGTGGCCGTCATAGAAGCATCATACAAAACTTAGAGAAGAATTGCGCTCTCATTGAAGGTATTTTATTGATTTGTTAGCCGAGACCTCCATTATCAATCAGAATAAGAATAACATATATATATACTGAACTTGCTCGCTTATATATACGCGTTTAGTTGTACCTTTTGTTGTTGTTGTTGTTGTTGCCATTGTTCTTTTGACTCCCCCTCTCCCATTTTGCGACTTTGTGCGAAAAAAAGGAAAGAAGAGATGCTTCAAAGAACTCTTCTTGCACGCGCACGTCTCGCTGTGGCGCACTTCAACATGAAGCACTTCCGCGGCAAGCACAAGG
>JASANZ010001910.1:0-24102 GCA_030849805.1 Sergeia podlipaevii | reverse complement strand
AGGGAAAGAATGCGTTGTGGTGGTATCAATGAGGGTGACAACAACAAAGGTATGCGGGGAGAGAGCTGTGCATCGATATTAATGTTTTCCTGTATTATTCTTGTGTTAATGATAGTATAAAAAAACAGTGATAAAAATAAAACATTCAATTTGCTTTCCTTACAAGAGACGCTGCACCTCCTTGTGTGACACCAGCGCCATTTACTTGCTCTTGTTCGTTCGCTGTAAGGCCTCCAGTTGCTTCATGCGCGCGCGAAGTTCAGCAACTTCGGGGCGGTCGCGATACAGGGCATTCGTGGTGTGACGTTGTAGTTGATCCTTCGCAGCGTTGATCTCATTCTTGATCCATGGAGTGGCAAATGCAGAAACCAGGAGCAGACTGCCAAGAAAAACGAAGTGTGTCACCCATAGTGGCAGGCGATCCGGCTCGTCACCCTGAAGCACAAGGGATTGGTAAAAACTAGGGAAGAATGGTATCAGTGAGACGAGAGCGCCGATGGCAAATTTGCCTCCCATAAAAAGCATGTATACCCATATCGACACAGCCCCGAAAAGTTCCAAGAGAAAAAAAAGCACCGGCTGTGTTAGGAGCCACTCCTTGACGCCCATATCCATCACTAGCCTTTCGCCTAGCACCGTCGGGACTGGCTCCCTCGCCGCCACTTTCATAACGGAAAGGACTGTGTTGATGCCGATGATGCAGATCCACAGTGTCATCAACGCGGAGAAGCCCCACGGGTCCAAGGATGCAGACAGCAGCCCTGCTCTAGCACATCGTATGTGATTTGCTGCTTTTTCGTAGAACTTCTTTGAAATAATCGGGGGGAAAAGCATAAAAATCGCTGCGACGAGCGAGAGAATGAGCACTGGTGCGGCGACGTGCATGACTGCCACGTAGAACCTCATCTGCATAAAGCTCTCCTTCGGTAGCTCATCGCCGTTCTGCCTTTGCTGCTGCTGAAGCAGCTCCCATTGCTGATCCACGTCTAGCGTGTTCATGTGCACCTCTGCAGACTTCTTTTACGTTTGCTTTTGCTATTTATGTTGATATATCTTTTTTTTTTGTTTGTGTTTTCTTTTGCCTTTGTGAGCAATACACTCCCTGAAAGATATTTGGCTACAGATATTGTCAGAATACCAGGCAAACAAGAATCAGGATACATTAATATTGAATTTTGAGAGATGTAGCTGGGTTATAATCTATGCGTTAATCGATACATCGCTTTGCGCGCATAGGAGAGGTGGGAAACAACAGCAGCAATAACAGTAACGCCAATAGCGTAGGAATCAATCTATCTCCACTTAGATCTCTCCTTTGACAATAAGTAAATATTTTTCTTTTTGGTCATAATGCAATATTGCAATCAATTAGTTTTAGTATCAGAGGTGGCAGGGGAATCGCAAAGAACGAACGCGGTGCCTCGCTACTGCCGCGACCTGACTTTGTGCCAGAGGTGTTGTCGTGAGAAAGCGAGATTCCAAATAGACGATCGGTCACCTCATCCATGCGGAGAATAAAGTAGTGAGCGGGAATTACGTTGACCGGCTGATCAAATCCTTGGTTGTTCCCTTCCGAGGAACCAGCCACCCCCACCGTCGCCGCGATGGCAGTAACAGTGGTTCCTTCACGGGACCGTTTCCCCCCCATCACCCCCGCCACACTCTCTGATTCCCCACAGGGTTCCTCTTCATCGCCATACACACGTACCTTTCTGTAGTCATCCCACCCAATTACCATTGCTTCGCGCTGCATCGCGCTTGAACCGATAAGCCGCACAATTACCATTGCTGCGACTCGCATGTATTTGTGGATGTCCTGCCGCAGCATTGTAAGTACAATCGCAGGTTCAGGCAATATCTGCAGTAGTCGTGCCACGAGACAAGCAAAATATTCTACGCGCTTCAAAGGGCCCGAAAGCCCCGCCACCGCGTTGACCTCGGTGAGCTCCTCTAGAACCCACATCAAAGGCTTATTGGCGCAGCGGGTCATCATGTGTGAGTGATGAATGTGATATCGGGTCGCGGGGTCGAGTGCATTGATAGCGCTGCGACCTTTGAGATTCCACGAGGAGGAAAGAGAAGCCATTTCCTTTCCCGCTTCTTGTTCTCCAATGCCGTCGTGGTCGTGTGTTTTCTAAGCCTCTAGAGAGATAACAAACAAACGTATGGAAACAATGGTAGTAAAGAAAGGCCGCTACAACAGTTTGTGTGCGTGTGTATATGTGTTGGAGGAATGGCGAGGGTGAGAGTAAAGCAAAGGTAAGACAGAGAGAGAGGGAGAGCACAAGGACGGAGATGAAAAAACAAACACACAGACAGAAAGAACAGAAAAGACAGAACAGCACAAGAAAATCTACTACATCGACAGATGGTCCACATCTTCATTTTCTTTCTTTAAAAAAATGCAATACAAACAAGAACATTATGCTGGTAATCACACCAAGTATCCTTTTTTTTCTTTTTGAGTGGCACGCACGCATACCTTTTTTTTTTTTTTGATGCGGACTAATAGTAGAATGGCCTCGCACACATCCAAAGTGTGATGGGCAGCTGCAGGGCGGCTACTAGATAGCTAAATAAACGTGCTCGCGGTGGTACACGCCCATCGTCGCGAACGTGAAGCGCCGTCACGCTTTTGATCGCAAAAAAGGAGCCCGCAAGAACGACGTACATCACTAATGAGGCAAAATAAGCCAACCAGGTATCGGTGTAGAGCAACCGCCTAAGTAGCACGGCAGCACAGATGAGAGCATACTTGTATCCTCCCAGTGAGACGGCAGTAAGAAAAGCAATGCCAGGCATTGCGCGAAGAAGATACGCTGCCAATTTCATGGCAGCTGCTTCAATCAACACCCACGTCGTCACTGCCGTGGCCGTTGTAACCAGATACTCAGTCGAGACGGAAGAGCGCGCACGCAGACCCATCACATACGCGGATACAATCACATATGTGATGGAGCTCATCAACGGAATGTAAAGATCAAAAGCAAATGGATCGTTGATAGGAAGGGGTACAGTGGCACTCTTGTTACTGGTGGCGATGCCACCAGTGGGAGGTGCAAACGCGTAGGGCATCGCTGAGTTGGGAGATCCAATGTGCACCGTAGGACTTCCAAAGACAGAACTCTGATAGTTGGTGTTATCGTCCTGCCCTGCCGTGTCCAGCGTGGAAGGTTTGCTGAACTTGCGTGTAAAGGGAAAGAAAAGAATCCCTAACTTCCGCCGCACATAAGTGTTGTCCACGCAGAAATAAGACCGAAGGCTCGTCATAAAAGGCATGTACTGCTGCATCATACCTTGCTGTCCTTGGTGAATACCGTGCTGCAGCAGCGTTTGGCCATAGTTGAGACCAGCCTGAAGCATTATGTTTTGTGCCGCAGGGTCAGCATAGAAGGGATTTTCTTGTTGTTGCGGCATACCAGCAGGTATTCCCTCGGGGATGGCGTGGGTGCTGAAGGCCATTCTTGTGATATATCTCCCCCTCCTCTAATAAAGCTCTGTTGATTCTTGAATTGAAAGGCAGATAAAGAAAAAAAAAAAGAAGCGGCAATAGAGAGGTGCCTATGTAGTAGGATAATATAGATAATCGTACACTAATAAGAAGAAGAGTCAAGCAAGCCTTGTTTGCCCTCTTTCCCGCGTTGTCACTCTCAAAGTATTGCACACGCGCTCGTTTCTAATGTATTAGTAGTAGCGCTATGGATACTAAGACTAGACTCCTTCTTTTTAAGCAGCTTATAGATCAGGAAAAAAAAAAGAAGATACACTCTGAGAAGCTGGAAATCTGCGCCAAAAAAAAAAGGTAGGAACGTAACAGAAAAAAGAGAAGAAGGAAAGGAAAGAATCAATGGGCAATAATACAGTCAAAAAAAAGCTCGAGGTGTAGACATACCAGCTCACTGGATGAAAAGTAAAAAAAAAAACTGACCAACATTTAAAAATAGAAAAAAGAGTCGTTTTAAAGCTCTTTACCGTCGCGCCGAGCTCAAAAAAAGAAAAAGAAAAAAGAAAAAAAAAACGAGAGCTGTTTGTTAACTATCCTTTAAAAGCACCACGTTAATCCTTTTCTTCACAATCAAAGACACAGTAGAAACAAAAGCAAACAAACAAACAAAAAAAAAGTAATCATAAAAATAAAGAAAAATTGGAAATAATAATAATAATTAAAAAAAAACTTAATTGTTAACCGTGCACAGTAACTACATTGCGCTTATATATATATGTATGTAGTTTTCTTTAAAACCATTTTCCCTTATATATATATATATATATATCTACTTCTTCTTGTTCACAGTGCACAGGAATTTGTATCGATCAAAGCACTCCTTCGCCGTCTTGTTGTCCACCAGCTTGGCAATCTTCTGGAACTTGTCCTTCTCCTTGTAGTCCTTTAGCTCACGGAGACCCTGCTCCAGTTGCTTTTGCTGCTTCACTGTCCATTCCTCCGCCACAGCCGCCACTACAGCCGCCGCGCTTGACACTGGTGCATGCGCAGTGCCAGCCTGTAGCGTGGCTGTCAGCTCGTTCACCTTGGCGAGTGCCTGTTCCTCTGTAAACTTGTCGCGCAACTGCACACAGATCTTCGACCAACGCTCGACAGTGCCAGGAGGGTACTTAGCGGTGGCCTTTTGGAGGCGGTTGAGGTCCTCGTCGGTCCACTCAGGGCAATAGCTTGTGTTTGCCGTTGCCGTCGCAATGGTAGGGGGCTCTACCTTTTGCTTTTCCGTCGCAACCTTCTTGATGGCCTCACCATAGCGCGTGACGCCCACCTGCTTCTCGCGGTTGAGCACAAGTGCGTTGAAGGCAAGCACAGCTGCGCACTCACTTTCACCGTCGAACGTATCCTCGCCGTCCATGTTGCCCCTCTCCTGCCTCGGCTCCTGAGTAGTGCTGGCGCTGTTCACCGCCCCCAGCGTCGCGAGGGCATCCTCAGAGGTATTGATCTTGGAGAAGAGCCACACCACATTAGGCTTGCGTATTGCATTAGCGAGAAGTTTATTCGCGGGCGTTGAATCAAGAAGCTTGTGCTCTGCGAGGAAGCTCAGCATGTCCTGCTGTGCCTGTCGAATCGTGTTCTTGCTCTCCTGCACTTTGCGCAGCTCCTCCTCCTTCTTCTGCCGCTCGCGAGCTTCTTCTTCTGCACGACGCCGCTCGTCCTTCTCACGCATCTGGCGTTTGAACGTCTCGCGTTCATCAACTTCCTTCTGCCGTTTGGCCTCCTCCTGTTCCCTCCTCCTGCGTAGTCGTGGGTCAGCTTTGCGCGCGCGCTCGACAAGCGTCTTGATGCGCTTCATCTCCTCCTTGCGGAAGTAGCTGAGCTGGCGCTCGTTCTCACGCATGTAGTAACGCTTCTCCTCGCGGCACATACCTTCATCGATCTCCTCAAGATCTGCAAGATGAGAGAAGTCACGCCAGCTCTTGTACACGGACCAGCGGTCGTAAAACCTCACTACCTCCTTGTAGGATGTCTTGTCATGACCAAGCGAAGGCAACCCGCGTTCGCTGCTCCACTTCTTGTTTCTTTCAAACACATTGCCGAAGATGGTGTAGAAGTCCGCCTCCTCAACGCTCTCTCCTGGAATGCTGTCGTCAAAAGGGCGAGAAGAATCATACGAAAGGCGCGCCTCACTGTCACCGAGGATATCAAAGGCACGCTGCACCTTCTTGAAGAGTTCGTCAGAGTGGTCCGCCTGCTTATCTGGGTGTGTCTCAAGGCATCGGCGCCGGTATGCTGCCTTGATCTGATCCTCCGAGGCTGCGTCCTGCTGTTGCAGCTTCAGCACATCGTACCAGTCGACCAGCAAGTCTTCCTCCGTTAATTTGACGAACTTCTTCTTGCGAGATGAAGTGTGCTGACGGCTACCGCCAGCTTCATCAGCCCCACTGTTTGCGTCGTCATCCTCGGCGTCGCTGCCCGTCTCCTCTGCCCACTGGTTAGGGTCTGCGTGCTGCTGGAACTGCTGAGTGCGGGCGTCTTCACAGCGCATGTGGGCCATGAGTTCCACGCGCTGAGCAAAGTTAAGACCAATAGGAATCAACGTAGCCGGCGTGAACCAGGAAGCGGCGTCGGTGGGCTGTACTCCTTGAAACTCGAGCGGCCCATCCGTCGCCTTGAGCACTGGCAAAGTGAGAGTGAGCACCTGCATCGCTCAAATAATGTTTTTTTTTTAAAAAAAGAAAGCAGTGGCGGTTTCTATCAATCTGTATAGATATACGCTACGGAATATTCAGAAAAATAAGAAAAATGAAAAGTGATAGGAGATGAAGTGGGAGGATAGTGAGACGCCAACACCAACAACAAAGACAAAAGCAAAAAAAAAAAAGAATATCGAGCTCATGCCCACATTGAGCAGGGGAGGGGGAGAAAACCTCAAAATGAAGGATCCCATCAAAAGTACTCAAGAAATGCACTTCCAATAGATCGTATTAAAGATTTTTTTTTGAATGTAAAATGAAAATTGAGTGCTTTAACGCTTTCGTTTTCACTGAATCATAGTATCTCCTCTTTTCCTTTTTGTAGATCACAAAATGCATAATCCCTTTTGGGGCGTGAAGAGTGCTTCTTTTTCACTATCTCTTCCTCCTTCCACTATTTTTTATTTGTTACTATTTTTTTCTCTCTCTTTCTTTCCTTTGTCGTAGTTGCTTGGTCAACACATAAGAAGAAAAAGAAGAAAAAAAGTTTCTTTTTTTGTTCATAAAGTGGAGTTTGGACACACATAGAAAGAAAGCAGATGGAGGGAGGGGGATGATAGTAGCAAAAAGGTATATAGTTGTGTTCATTCCCAAAAAAAAAGAAGAAAAAACAAAAAATGTGGTTAAATAAATACGCACACACAGACACACGCACATGTAGCAATTTTACAAAAAAAAAAAATGCTCTGAGAAAGTTTTTTTTTCTTGTGAAAAATCAACAACAGTTGCAGCAGCGATTACGACGACGACAACGACGACAACAAAAAACAAACAAAGAAAACACACAAACAACGAGTGTACGAACATACAAGCAGCACTGATCGGCCATACAAGACAACAAAAATGCCTAAAAGCATATATATATTTTCTCGCATCAAGATCGTGCTCTTTGCATGAACACTTTCTCTGTAGAGGGGCGGAGGAGAGGGAGAGGGAGTACACACAATAAATATAAAACAAAAAGAACGTTAGCTACACGACCAACATCAGTCCCGGCTATGATACCCCCCCGCTGTACATCTCCACTCTTTTTTTTTCTTTTGCCTCTCTCTTTCCTTCTGTTCATAACATTATATATAAAAATTAGCAGACCCCCGACCCACAAAAGCATGCATACCAACCTATGCACTGAGGAAAATACAATAGAAATAGCCCAGACAAAAAGGCATCACGGGAAAGAGGTAGCACAGGTAGCATGTTCACACCTACACACATAAAACTACATCACTATTCCTAAATGATGTGAGAGTGAGAGGAGGAGAAGAGAAAAAAAGAATCTAACTAGCTCTCTGGGCCCACTATAATTGAGAAAAATTTTAAAAAGGGAGAGAGAGAGAAAGACAAAGTACACTAGCTATACTGGTATTAAAAAAGGTGTTGGAAAAATAATATCATCCTCAGCAGTAGTAGCAATCGCCATAACAGCAAGCAAAACTAAATAACAACAACAACTACTACTACTACCAAAGATAAAAGTAAAGATAAGAATGCTGTATGCTAGCCTCCTTCTGTTTTGTTCTCAAAGAGCAGACATCACCTCTTTGCCCTTTCCCTGTCTCTCTCCTTGCACGTGGGTAACCCTACCAGAGAGGACCCCAACCAAAGTATAGCGTAGAGTAGTTATCCACACGTGTTGCCTCATCAATCAAGAAGTTCACCTGCTCCCCAGGAGACATGGACATCGACTGCACACGCACAGCGTTATCATCAAATGCCTTGGACATGTAGAGCAGATCAGGCCGGCGGCAGCTCTCTGGCGTGGTGTTGAACACCGTGATCGCGTTGTTACGCACCGCCATCTCCGTTCCGCGTAGCTTGTTACGCACGCGCTCCGCGACATCCTGCGGTGAGCGGCTCTTCTCCATCATGTTCTTCATCTTTCCCTTGTGCTGCACGATGGGGTCATACACAAAGGCGGATAAGAGCGCCATGATGCTATCACGGTTACGGTGCAAGATACCCTGCGTGCGCGTCGCCGAGGCACGGAAGACGCCGTCGACACCGAACACCTCCATAGCGTTGGTCAGCATGCGTGTGAGCCGGAAAGGGATCGTTTCAGGCAGCACATGGCGCAAGCGACCTACATCAAAGCTGTCACCAAAGTCGATGTGAACGATCTTTCCGGTTGACATAGAGAGCAGAATGTTACCAAGATGGCGGTCGCCAAGGCCCATCACATACCCCACCATGGACATGGTCGCCAAGGACGTCGTGAAGGCTGTGCGGCGGTCCAGCCACTGCTCTGCAGTGTTGGCTCGATGCCACATTGCCCTCGACACATCCACCGCTTGGCAGCTCTCGTTGCTCATCACGTAGTCTAGCACCTCGCTGCGCTGAATCACACTAAGTTTATCCCAGTGCCCAAAGGACTCCACGTACGCGCGCAGGATGCTGGTCTCGTGGTGTGTTCGCACCTTGGAGATGGTCGTGCGGTAGTTGCAGATGGTGTTGTTGATGGTGTTCGCGTTCTCCACCCACCCGAGCAGCCCAACATTAGAGCTAATGGGGATGACGGGAAAGCGATGAATGTATGCGCTGTTGGAGGCACGACCTTGGCTAAGTAGCACGTTAACCATGCCGAAGAGCTGCATCACACGCTCATCCATGCGAATGTCTTCATTTCCTTTCAAACAGTACGAGTAAAGACAGCCGTCCGAGCCGTTGAGTTGAATGCGCCGCGGACGCTTCTTCGATGGGATCACATCCAGCTTGGAGCTGAAGGAAGCAATGGTTGGGTAGTCAGAGTGACTAATGTCGTACTCACCAAAGACCGCGATAGACAGATTGCGCAGTCGCAGCAGGGGCTCCATGGCCTTCTGGGGTTCGCGACCAAGCTTTTCGGAGATGTGCTTGGTAACCTCGTCTGCGAGTTGGTTCACAATGCTCGCGGCCTTCTCCCGCTCGCCGCGTGCGTCGTCGTCGATGACCATCTGTACAAACTGCCCAATATCACCGACGGTGAAGAGGAGATGGCGGCGGTTTGCAGTAAAGATCTGCAGCGTTGCCTGCAGGCGATACCGCACCTCGTCCGCGTCCTCCTCGTACTCCGCGTTTGGATTCCACGCTGTGGCGACCTGGCAAAGATTCTCGCGAATCTTCTCAATAGGGATCGCGGACACATCCACCAACATCCGTGCGACCTGCTCTGCCTCCCCCCTAATGCGCTTGGGACAGTGCTGGATAATAGACTGCACCAGAGCCCGGCGCCGTAGCGCCTGCTGATCTGCACTACTGTAGCTAAACTCATCGGACATGATAACGACCAGCAGTGGAAACACAACCGCCTGTGGGTGAACCTCGCACAAGGAGCGCAGTATACTACTGATGACCTCGCGCACATCATGGCTCTCGTTACTCAAGTGTCCAATCAGCTGCGGGATGGCCTGCACCCAGTGATCCACCGGAATACGAGAGATACTGTCCGCGACGGTCTCCTTCAGGAAGGCCACGCCGTTGTGAACCACCCACAGTTGCAGAAGACGCATCACGCCAGAAAGAGCTTCGGACGAGTTCCGGCAGCGGCAAATCGCAGCAACAAAACCCTGATGTGCGGCCTCGACGAAAGTTCTCTGCTCTTCCAACGTGAGCTTGTGGTCTCGCTGTTGCACACGGTAGTTAATGAGACCCCAGCTATGCCATGCCTCAAAGCTCGACGGCATTGCGCGAATCGCCTTGTGAAAGTGCCCGAGTTCTTCCTCTCTGTAGCCCTTCTTCCAGAAGGAATCTGCGTGGAGGTCTTGCTTCCACGTACCGAGTCGCAGTTGTGCACCGCCGTAGCACGCAGCGTTGCTCTCCTCGAGCTGTGGGCCGACCTCCTCTAGAAACGCCTCCATGCGCGCCACCGCCTCGGTTCTCTTCCCACGGGCCCACAAGTGTGAGATGAACCCCACCTGCACACTCGAGCTGCTGCCCTGGGTAGTCTTCACGTGACGCCCAACGTTGGCAGTGCCGCTGATGCTGCCTGACTTGCTCCCTGGTATTATCGTTGAAGCAGCCGTAGTGGTGTTGGCGGCGCTAGAGGGCGCTGACGCTGATGCGGTAGCTCCTGCTATTGAGGAGTCCTGTTCCTGTAATGCAGGGGCGAAGAAGGAGCTACGGAGCCAGTTCATGGCCCATTCCGTGAGTTGTGGGTAGTCGGCGCTCATAGACTCACAAAAGTGGAGGATCATGTCAGACATGTCATTGGTAGGGAGCACCAAGGAGTGAAGCATGAGGGAGCGCAAGCTGGGCTGCAGCGAGTCCGACTTGAGATGCATAAAGCGGTTGTTCCACCGCTCTAGCATCTGCATTCGTGCCTTCGTGGATCGGCAGTGGCAATAGTCAATGAGCTCCTCCATCTCAGTAAAATGTTGCAACATCGTCAAGTTCTCGTACGCGTGCGCGTAGCTGAGTGGAAGCAGAGTGCGCAGACTCTCGTCCATCGCGAGCTTGGACTGCGCGAGAGATTGCCTCAAGGATTCATACCCACTCGTTGTGTTCTCACGTATGGCGGTATGAAGGTGCACACCGTTGACATAGAAGAGCTTGAGTACTGCGTTGCTTCGCTCTGTTGTACTGATGCACTCCGCCAGCTGCTCTACATCGTCCCAGGCGCCAAGTATCCACGCGGACATGGCTCCGCACGTGGCAACCGTCCCGGATGACAGAGGATTGGTGGAGTTGCAGACAGACTTGGCCACGGAGAGCGCGTGAGCCCACTCTCCACAAAAGCACAGTGTGCGCACATAACCTTCAACCGTGCCCGGGGATGCCGTTCCGTTGAAGAGACTCTCTGGTGTGATTGACTTCGCGTACACGCGCTGCGCCGCCTCCCACCAGCGCAGCAGCTCAAAACCAAAGCCATCGTTGTCCTCTCCCTTGTACCGAATAGCGTGAAAGAGGCCGACCACGGAGTCGTGCATTTCACGCTCGCTGTACAGCCACGCCAGGGGCCACACGACCTTCTGAATGGCCTCGCGAGGCACCTTGGAGTATCGATAAGCACGAAATGTGGCCATGAACTTGTTTTCAAGGTAGCTGAAAGCTTTATCATACATGTGAGTTCGCTCCGCCGCACGCACGATGTTTTCAGCCGAAAAGAGCACATTTGGCTTGAACGGAATGTGCGCCTCCAGTTGAAGTACGTTAGGAGGGACTTTGCCAAGGTCATCAGAGAAATGCTCGCGCTCAAGAGGGCGATACAGTGGGTGGATGTAAGTCATAAACGCACTTGCACCTTCATCCGCCAAAGAACCGCTGGCCTCAGCAGAAGTGGCTGTGCCCTGATTCTTGAGTTTCCCATTTTTTGTGATGTTATCGACGTGGCCGCTGCTATGGTGGTTGTCGTTATTGCCCATTCCGTTGCCTACTTTCTGGTGTACTGCAGAACTTTCCTCCCGGCCATCTCGTCGCGCGAAGGGAGCATCGGAGGAGTTGAACACGAACGCGTTCTCGTTCTCGCGCATTCCCGCGTTTGTCGGCTTCTTGCCCGCAGTAGTGTTCACCCCAGCGACTGTCAAGGTCTCACCATACTCGCTCTCGTCGACTGTACGAACACCAGAAGTAGTCCAATACATCGCCCTCACCCCACCCCGCCCTGCTGCGTCGTTTTGGTTTTGGTTTTGGTTTTGGTTGTTGTTGTTGCTATTTTGACTGCCATCACCACCGCCGTAGCTACCGTTATTGCCGCTGTTCACGGAGCGATTGCTTCGCAGTGCGAGAGACTCGTTTTCAGACGAATAAGTCATCTTGTGGTCTGGGCGTTCTAGCGCCCGAAGAGTCTCGAGTACCTCGGGCTTAATGTTCGGTTGATTGTGATCCAAGTAGTCTGCAAGGCCAAGACACTTGCTGACAAGTTCGTTATCATTGCAGTTAAGGACCGTCGTCAGCACCTCATTGACCTTCTTGATCTGGTCAATGCTCAGGGCTTCATAGAGAGACTTGAATGATGGGTGGAAAAGCTCACGGCGGAGTGGCTCGTGCTTGTCGAAGAGGTCCACCATCATACGGAACGCGGGATGCGGAGAGACGAGAATGATACATTTTTGAAAATCTGCGAACCACTCACGCAGCTTGCTCTCCTTAGCCCGCAGACCCCACTCCACATGCTTCATGAACAGCGCCACCTCCTGTCCACCTGCAGAGGCCGCGATATTGAACTGCATCTCGTCTTCCTCAGAGAAAGACTCGCTTCGGCTACGGCGAAGATATGCACCACCACTGCCCACTCCACTTCCTGTCCCGCCACCACCAACGTTGATGCCTGTGCCAGTTCCAGCGAGAGTGTGCCCAGCACCGGAGCCCATTGTGCTCATATTGCCAGCACTGTTGCCACCGCCAGGCACAAGACTTGCCACCGCGGCCATGGCACCCCCTGCGGCGCTTCCGCCCGCCACGCCGTGGGCGAGCATGCCAAGCGGACCAAGGGTCCCCGACCCCGCCCGCTCGTCAGAATCGCCGAGACGGTCTCGCAGCTGCTTGATCATCGGGCGGCCGTTCGGATGTAGAGCAGCAAGCACTTTAAGAGACTCACGTACGCCGGCAGTAGAGAGGCGTGGCCCAAGGTCCTCGTTAAGCTCGCAGTGCCGCGTAAGAGTGCGTATGCCGCTAAGCAGTGAGGGAAAGTATTGAATCGCTTTGAGCTCGCATACAACGTGCACTGCCGCACATAGAGATTGGCTTCGCACCTCTGCCAGCTGATCGGNTGCTGTACAAACTGAATGAGAACGGGGAAGGCAATCGGGATGCAGTGAGGTGGGATATAGCTCGCATTTAAGATGATCTCCACGACGCGCAGGCAGAACTCGCGTGACTCAGTGTGATCCTGTAGCGCAACGTCGATAAGGCGGGGATACAGCCACGCCCACGACTCGGACTGCTCTTTTCCAGAGAGTTTGCCCGGCTTGAGCGCGCTCACAACCTCCAGCACCCCACGAAACAGTGCGTGGTCAGACGGGAACCACAGCTGCTCCAGCAGTACCACAATCTCTGGCAGCACTAGGCGAGCAATGCGCTCGTGACGCATAGCAGTGATAGCCGCAAGCACGTGGAGGGCCTCAATACGCAATGCTGGGCTATCCGTCGAGCGCTTGGCAACTTGTAGAACAGCCCGCACAGCGTGCACGCCACCAACTTGGTCCTTCTTGTCCTGCGTGTAACGTATAAACTGAAGCAGTGTGCGTAGAGCTTGCGTGCAGACTGCCTCAGAAAGAGAGACATCCAGCATGCGGCTGAGGGTGCGATAGACAATGACAGTGTAGTCATATGTGAGCTCCAGATCGGCCTCGTCCTGAATCGCCGCCTCCTCGTTCTTTTTCACCGTGGTAGAGGACGATGTCTTGATCGATGGGTCTACCGCACCGAGTTGACCAAAGAGCGTAAGCATACTGAGCAGCTCCTCACGTGTGCTGCTCGTACCAGTATAGACGTGAACCAAAGCAGTGATGAGTTCTTGCTTATTGTGCACTTGCTCTTGCGCCGGCAGCGTGCACATGCGGCACATGTACACGAGCATGCTGATTGCCGCGTGGCACAACGCAGGTGAAGAGGTCTGCTTAAGAATGTTGACCACCGACGGGTATAGCTCACCAACGTCATCTTGGTATTGCAAGACGGTCTTCTCTTCACGTGAGAGGGTCTCCAAGATGGTCTCGAGTGTCTTGAGAGTGCATAAGGAGATCACATCGGGCACATTGTCTTCGTTGAGCTTCTTGCGGAAAGCATAAAAAATACGCCCCAGGTGATTGCTCAAGGGCCGCACGCAGAGACGGGTGAAGGTCTGTAGATCTGCCATGCTCCGGATCAGCGTACGCACATCGCTAGTGTACTCTAGCACGACGACGCACGACTCCACCGTCACGTATAAACTCTGCTGAACTGCCAGGACAGAGTTGGACGGCTTCGGGTCTTGTGTGATGGCAACGAGTAGTTCCACGGTCTTCTCACGCACCTGTGAGGTGCTGTTCAAAAAGCTGAGCAGCGCCGTCAAGATGCGCTGCTCTGACAAGAAGGGCCGCAGATTAGACGCGGCAGAGAGCAACTTGATCTCCTCCAGGCGGCATACTGGGTCCACCTCCAACAGCACGTTCTTCACATACGTTTCGAGAATTTCAGTGACGCGACTTGAGTAAGTGGAGGTCTTTTGCTCCTTGGCATAACGCACCCACTGACTAAGACATGTAATGACGGTGAAGCTGCCTTGACGACGTACCTTTGGATCTGCATGGGCTTGAAAGGGCGTAATGAGGACTTTGATTTCTTCCAGTTGTTGAACAGATGTGACAGGACGAAGAGAGAACACCTCCAGTGCTACTGTGAGGTCATTCACAGGCGGCACGGGTGGCGGCGCGGGCTGCTGCTGCTGTTGCTGCTGAATGGGGCTTAGTGCCATGGCTGGTGAAACCGGCGCCACCCCTCCTGGGTTTGCTGCGACGCCCCCCACACCAGAGGCAAAGTGGGCGGCCCCGCCAGCAGTAGAAGTGTCCAGCCCAGGACCAAAGTGCTGAGGCTGCTGGTAATTCTGAGGCCGCGCCGTCGCCAACGGCTCCAGGCCAGCTCCTAAAGGCGAGGTGGTTTGCCGACTCGTACTCGCGCTATCGGTATAGTGTCGGTTCAGTGCTGCAGAGGCCACGATGGGGCCCGAAGACGCTGTACTGTCGATGGCAGTTACACCGCGAAAGTAGTGGGTAAAGCGGTTCACTGCGGAGCTTTTGCTGCCGCCGGCTGTTGTTCCAGATGAAGATAGTGGGGAGGGTGGCCTACCGCCTTGACTACTGACGACGGGATCTTGTGGTATCCCTAGCGCACGCGGGCGACTGCGACTGTTACCGGAGGATTCCGCAAATGATGGTGCCGGCAAGCTCGTTCCTGCTGTTGCTGCTGCTCCGGACTGTTCCTTAAGAATGACATCTACGAGACGATCCAGGGCTTGCTGTATCTCTCCGGCGAGGGCGGGCATGCACTGCTGGATGGTACTCAGGTGCCGTACGAGTTCCTCCGAGAGCACCGCGTGAGTGATGTGGGGAACCCCACGTCTGACGAGTTCCTCAATAGCAGACCATCCACCTTGCACGGCAGTGGCGCTTCGTCCAGCGGTGGAGGAGGACCCCATCTGAGCAGGACTAAGTGGGGAAGATGGTGAGCTGGAGGTGATATACTGCTGCTGCTGCTGAGGGGAGGAGGCTTTTGCCCCAGCTATTAAAGTAGTGCTGCTACTGGCGGGAGTCGCTGTTGTTGCACTCTCTAGCGGCTCGCTCTCTTTTCTTGGAAAAGAAGACCCGGAGGGCGAGGAAGAAGAATGCATCATTTCCAGACCCGCGGCAGCCATGGGTGGACTTGCCTCTCCCATGTTACGCATACCATTGCTAGAGGTGCCAGAGCGTACACCGGGCGTGGTAGGAGTCGCTGTCGCACCCACAAGAGACACGCTGTCCATGCTTGTGTTCAAGGCAGATCGCACCGATCGTGAGAGCCCTCGCATTTGCAGTTGCTGTTGTTGCTGATGCAGCTTTACGGCATCGCGGGTGCGGGACAAGCAGATGGCTGCGATGACACCCCAGCACGCCACTTGCGTCTCTGGACGCGCAAGATAACGGTGCAGAATAGAGTCCAAGTTGGTTCTGTTGGTGCTATCAAGCACGGAGTAACCAACGCTGTCGATGCAGGCAGCTACGTTATGCAACTCATGTAGCTTGCTGCGCTCATCCCGCACGTTCTTCACTGGCTCCATGATGATAGCCACATAGGTTGAGCGCCGCGAGGTGGAATTAATGTCAATGGGAGCAATAATGGGCACGAGGTCACACACAGCGGAGCGCACGAGAGATGACTTGGAAATGCGCTGCTGTTCCGTAACGAGCACGGAAAGCTGCGGCGTAATCTGCTTATCTACTGCTTGTAAGCCTCTGCTGCCAAGAAGAGCACGGACCGTCATGAGGGCAGAGACGACGCTGCTTTCGTTGTGATGACTTGTGTTGAGCGTCCGCAAGGACTCGTCGCATACGCGGCGATTTTCAATCACAATCTCGTTGTGCCGCAGGTTGCTCGTATGACTAAAGATAGAAACTAGGCAGTCATAGGCGGCATTGCGCAAAACGGGGTCCATGGTGCCAGCAAGGGTTGTGGAGAGCTGAATGAGCTGTCCGCGTAAAGCACCTGCTAAATATCGCGGATTCACCTCAGCCGTCGCCGCACCGCTGAGCATTATAGAGAGATACTGAGCCTGAAACAACGCCTTCGCTTGCTGAACTCTGCCGTGGAGCTGCATGATGGCTAACTCGCAGTTGTCTTTAAGCTCCTTAGGAATAAATGCCTTGAGGGGGGTGTCGCCGTTATTTTGAAAACTCAGGTCCAGCTCGAGCAGCTTCTTCAACACCATTTGCGCCTCTCGCGCGGGTCGCTCCAGGCCACACTGAAGCAGCACCGATACACTACGACAGAGACGGATGCACTTGTGCTGCGGGCTTGTGTAGGCAACAGGGATCAACGCCTCGATCAAGTGCGCCGCTAGCATGAGGGATTGCTCGTTCGTCGTACGTGAGAGCTCCGTGAGAACATCGCGGATGCGCTGCTCTAAGAAAAAATCACGCGATAGAGGGTCAAAGTTAGCAAGCGCGCGTGTCTCGATGGCTTCCACAACGTCCCTCATTACGGCTGGGGCGTGTGGAGTCCCTACCGAGAACTCAAGCTCTCTAAATAGCTGGTTGATTTCTTCTTCACCAGAGTCTAAAGCGGCGCCTACTCCACCGGTACTAGAGACACCACCGCCGCCGCTCCCACCGGTCCCAGACCCCGCATTTGCAGCTGCTGAGTTTGGAAAGCCGTAGGTCGTGCCGGCGGAACTAACATCCGTAAAGCTAGTCCGTGTGCCACTAAGCTGAGCTGCCCCGTTTGTTATATGCCGACGCGCTCCACCGGGATTAGGCCCAGATAGTGCTGGCGCTTCGCGGTGTTGCGGGTTGTTGTTCTGGGTGTTGATAGAAATGCTAGAGCTTATACTGTGCTGCCGGGTAACAGGGCCAGTGCCAGGTCCGATTGCCGATCCTCGCTGATTCGTCGGAGTGGTGCGGCCGCTTGTTGCAAAACTGTTATTACCACTTCCAAACGGTCTCCCACCCGCGGCAGTGCCTGTTACGATGGCACTAGTATTATTGCTAGGGTTGTTGCTGCTGGCTGCGTTCCCACCTCCAGAAGCCGTAAGGTGCTGAGCGCCTCCTCCTCCTCCTCCGTGGCGACCTACAGAGCTCCAATGCATCTGAAAAAATATATATCGTTAAAAAAAAGGGGATCAATTATACTCGCTTGAACAATCCTATATGTCGAGCAAGTCTGCTGCCAAGTATGCTGACAGAAACACAACAAAATAACAATAACAAAAACGGCGACTCACAACAATAACCATAAATTTTAGATACTTCCCTGTAACAGTTCTTTTTTTATTTTCAATCGAATACTTTCGTTTTATTTGTTTCTTACTCTCTTTGCAAAAGAAAAAAAAAGGGAAACACACACACACAAAAATAATAATAATAATAATAAAAAACACTGTTGCGCTCTTTTCTTTTTTAAATCTAATATATATGTATATTCCAAAAGCAACAACAAAAATGAAAAAATGACACTGCTTTTTTTCTTTGAAATTCTGGTTTTGTTTTGTTTTGTCTTGCCTTTTTTGTATCGGAGAGAGAGCGTAAAAGACGCCTTGTAAATAAAATCTTCCCTTTACAATTCAACTTGAGAAAAAACCCTCCGTAGTGTCTTTTCTTTCGCTATGTGTGATGTGAACTGCTTGGTCACAAAAATAAAAAAAAAATGTATACCTCTTTTTGTCGTTGTAAGCGCAACCGTTGGGCTTATCTAGTACTCCTCTATGCTTCACAAAAGAAGAAGAAGATCAAAGACAGGAGGAAAATGAAGAAGGGTCACTCGGTGACACAAGCAGAAGCGTACAACCAGCAATCACACACACACACAAAAAAAAACAAAAAACTATGCACCACTGAGAAGCTAAGAAGAAGAAAAAAGGCAGTAACAAAAGTAATTGTTAAAAAAGTAGGGAAAGGAAAGAGGAAAGCGCAGTAATATGCTGTACCACGACTCGTAGAATGATGTAAGGGTCCTGTACAATCACCCTCCCCCCTCTTCTTCCACTCTTTTTCTTTTTTGGTTCCTTTTAAGGTATCCCTTCTTTTCTTCTCTGCTCAGTTAAAAATTAAATAAAACAAAAATAATTAAAAAAATAAATTAGCATAAAAAAAAAGATAAGCTAGACAACAGTAGTAGAAAAAGGAGGAAAAAATACGCACACACACACAGACAGACACATACACACAATGCGCTAAGTAGTGATCCTTTAAATCTTCTGTGCTGAGACAAAGATACGTGCTGCTTTGCAGAGCCTAAGTAGCACTTTCTTATTAATAATCCTTTTCACTTTCTTTTTCTTCTTTTCTTTTCTTTTTCTTTGATGTTGTTGTTGTTGTTGTTTTGCTATTGCTGTTGCTGATTTACTCCCACAATGATGATATGGGGATAGATATGTATATACTGCTTTGTAAGTAAAGAAAAAAAAGGAACCAGTTTATTGAGGTAAAGTCACAAAAAAGAAAGAAACGAAAGAAAGGAGACGATGGTGAAAGCAATAATAATAATGATAACAGTAGACGCTTAACGTGGAGGGAGTGAGGGACGAAGAGGCACTTATCATACAGTGATCTGAAGCAAACAACTTCTACATCGGCATCTGCATGGCGAAAAAGCAATGCAACAAGCAAAACGATGTATACCTCTATACCACTTATTCAGAACTTGCTAATTTTTTTCTCGTTCATTCGATCAATTTTTTTTTTTTGAAGAAACAATACTCTAATAATCATTCACAGAACTTTGTACCAGCCAAAAAACACACGCACATATATATATATGCAAGGATGTTGGCTGTATATGTCAATGTGTTTGTGTGTGTGCGCGTATACATGTATTTATGAGAAAGAAAATACGTAATCTTCATGACAAAAGAATCAATCATATCCAATCCCTGCGCGACTTAACCAAGATAGAGGAAAAAACAATTCTTGATCAAAAGTACTTGATGAAGCCCACTTTTCACTCTTTTTTTTTTTAAAAAAAAAAACCCTCTATGTTTCATG
Source organism: Sergeia podlipaevii (assembly GCA_030849805.1). Taxonomy (NCBI): domain Eukaryota; phylum Euglenozoa; class Kinetoplastea; order Trypanosomatida; family Trypanosomatidae; genus Sergeia; species Sergeia podlipaevii. The sequence goes on along the minus strand of JASANZ010001910.1, from coordinate 4,783 downwards.
CTCACACCACACAACAATCATCACAGACATTGCGTTTAAATTGCCGATGCCTGCCCATTTCTGCTATATATGTATTCAATTTTTAAACCGCAGCGACAATACAGGAAAAGTGGAAAAATAAAATAAAAACATGTCAGTACAAAAATTTAACACATGGGCTGCTCAAATTGGAAAAAAAAATCTCTATGATTCTTTTAAATATATTGGTAATAGCAAAGCACAAAGATGGCTAAATACGACGACTATATATTTTCCCCCTAACATAGACATGAGAAGAGCAAGCTTCCAAAGCTTCAGTCTTTTTCCAGCACAGTTGATACACCATATGCACGGGCATATGTTTACATCATCTCTACCTGCATGCTTGCGTCTCTCAATATGCATTTCCTTTTATCATCTTGTGTTTGCTTTGATACAAAACTCGAGCATATATATACGTGTGCATGCATAATAAATATATACCACTAAGAACGATAACAAAAACAACAACAAGAAAAAATCCTCAACCCCTCCTCCAGGAATGTCTCAGCAATCACTACCTACAAACAGCAATGACAAAAACGCAAAAAAAAAAAGATTACTGCTCTTCAAAGAAGAAGAAGAAAAAAAAAGTTCAAAACAACAACATACAGGCATTTATATCCAATCCAAAGCACAAAAAACGCACGTGAAATAAGTGAATAGTTATTCCCATTTCCATTTTCGTCTTTCGTCGCTCATTGTGGAGACTGCACATATAAATATGCACTTCTTTTTTTTTTTTGCGTAATTGTGCTATATACTATAGTCAGCGCGCATGCAAGCGCATGCAAACAGTTCGACACGATAGGAGAACAAAAGTAGTAGAAATAAAAAAAAAAATATTTTCAAGAGGAACAATAAGAGGATTCCTAAGCTATTTGACGTAAATGAAAAAGGGCACGAATGTATGTGATCTTATCTCGCTAAGAAAACAAACAAAACAAAAGGAATAGTCTATAAGAAACGCACACACACACACACACACATATATATATATATGCAATCTCTAAGAACTACATAACCACGCACACATGATAATAATATAATATAATATAATATATATATATAGACGGGGGGATTGCGCATTACGTATTTTCCTATCATGTTAATCAATCAACGTCGTCCCAGGTATCACGGGACTTGCTGCGGCGCTTGTTGTCTTCTCCCTGCCCACGGATTCCCTGTTCGTCACCGCGACGATGCTTCTCTCCCTTTTCCCTTCGGCCGTTCCTTCTGCGGCGCTGCCTCTTCTCATCGTCACCGCGATGCTTGCGCGGCTGCTCTTGCTCCTGCTGCCTTCGGACACCCTTCGCTGGCCTCGCCACAGGAGAAACATCACTGCTACTTTCACCTCCCAAATCGGTACTGGGGCGTCCTTCTAGTTTCAATGGTGAGTCAGTGTGGGCGTCATACCGAGGGGTTTCATGCTTGCTATGATCCTTCTCTCCCCCCTGCTGTTGCTGCTGCACTTCCTCTTCCCAGCTGCTGCTTTCCACCATCTCTATCGTGACGTCGGAAGCGGCGGCGGCCGGCACGTTGGGCGCCTGATGGTGCACCATGGGGGTGTCGAGTTCAGAGGCATCTATTGTACTTCCCTCCTCTTCACAGATTGGCACCGGAGGCTCTGCGTGATGGTGGCTGTCATGGCTGCTGTGCCCCGAGGAAGTGCATGAGTGAGAGGGATGAGAAGATGCTTCAGAGCTGTGAGCTGTCAAGATTTGCGCTGATAGTGCAGCGGGTTTAGGGCTCGCCTCCTTGTTCTTTTCGTCTTCACGCTTGTCACCATACTTGTCGGCGTTGGCGGAGGCTGTCTTGGACGCCGCCTTCTCCATCTTCCCTGCCTCCTCGGCGTCGGGTTTCTTCTCCCCACCTTTTTCAGCGACCTTGTTCTTCTTTCCTCCACAGCAGCTAAAAAAGCTCAAAATGCCACCTTTCTTCTTCTTCTTCTTCTCTTTCTCCTCCTCCTCCTCTCCCTTTCTCTCCTTCCCATCATCATGAGCTGCGTGGGTGTCGGTAGCGTCGGTGCCATGTGAGTGCGCGTCATGGGCCTCGTTCTCCTTATCAGAGGATGCCTTCTTCTTCTTGAAGGGGCCCATCAGGTCGATGCTCTTCTTATTTTTCTTCTCTGATGTTTCCTTCTCCTTCTCTGTCGCGGCGGCGCCATCCTTCTTTTCGTGTTCGACTGCCTCGTCGCCGTCCGCTTCATCATCCTTCTTCTTTTTCCCAAAGGGGTTCTTGAGACCGGCAAAGGGGCCGCTGCCCTTCTTCTTTCCTTTCTCTCCCCCCCTGAGTGCATCCTTGGCAAGCACCACCACCTCTTCTTCTGTTTCTTCAGGCTCTTTCTTCTTCTCGAGCGATGCGGCAGAGGAAGAAACGCGAGATTTCTTATTCAGCGGCTCATCCTCTGCAACAACAAGTGGACTTGATCCAGTGCTGCGCAGCTCATCACTCGCCTTCTCCCGAGAGTGGCGACTGCTGTCGTTGTCGTTGTCGTCCTCGTACTTTGCGGAGGCAGTCGTTTTCTTCTTATCATCACGCAGTTTGTGTGCTTCTTCATCTTGGTTACCGGAGTGCTCCTCATCCTTCTTCGAGTGGGGCTCACCGCCTCGTTCCCTCTCACGTCGCTTCTTCTCCCTCCCCTGCTTCTTTCTCTTCTCCTTCGCGTTGGTGGGGGATTTGGCAGCGCTTTGGACGGCATTGGCGACCTCATCCTGCTCAACCTCGCTGTCGTCGTGCTCCTGCCCCTTGCGGGATGACTTCTTGTCCTTCGCGCGCCTCTTCTCCTTCTTGTTGTCCTGTTCTTCGTCCTCTTCTTTCGTCTTGGGCATCTTTTGATGCTTCTTAGTCTGGCGGGCGGTGCCAGGGCTTGGCTGCGAGAAAACACCTTCATCGTCCTCACTCCCTCCCTCCGAGTAAACTGCGCCAGGGTAGCGCGCGGCGCTGGTGACAGGCTCGTGACCTTTGCTACTATCACAGCTGCTGAGGTCATCGAGATCCACCTGCCCACGCGCGGTGGCCTCAGTGTAGGGCTCGGCGTTGTGGGCGGAATTGCCCTCGTTCTTCTCCTTCTTGTTCCCTTCCTGCTCCGCTTTGCGGGCTTCTTCCTTCCTCCGCATCTTACGCTCCTTCTTGCTTTCCGGAATTATACGCTCAGGCGTGCTGGAGCGGGATGTATGGAGCGAGTCCGACTTACCTCCCTCTTCCTCCGTCTGATCGTCACTGCTCGTGGTAGCAGCAGCGTTCTTCTTCCTCATATGGGTCTCTTCCACCTTCGCCCTCTTGTGCTTCTTCTCTGCACTTGGCCCACGGCTGCCAGCCCTGGGGACACCATAAAGAATGTCATTCATGGTGCGGCCATGTCCGGCACCTTCGATGATGTCGATGCGAGGATCCTCGTCTTCGGAGTTATCCTCCTCCACCTCCTCTTCGTAGAGCTCCTCGTAGTATTCGTAGTCATCGGTCTCTTCATCTTCTTCGTCCGAGTAGTAGTAGTCATCAGAGTCGTAGTCCTCGGAGTAGGAATATGAATAGGAGTAGTCCTCCTCGTCTTCCTCGCTGTCGTAGCTTTCAGACTCGATCTCGGCTCGCGAACGCCGGCGTCCGCTACGCTGCTGGTGCTGGGCCTCTTCCGCAGTAGTGGCACGTCCTCGGTAAGGAGCAAGAGCAGTGGAGGTGGCTGGCACTGGGACAATCGCTGCTTGGTTTGCAGTTGCAGCGGGACCGTTCGGCGTCACCATCGTAGCAGCCGCGTTGGACATCGCGCTCCTGGTGGTGTCCCTGCCAAAGTTATTGCTGACGGCCCAGGGGCTGGCACTGTCAGGACCTCGCTGCTGCTTCCACTGCTGCTGAGTCTCTTGGAGTTCCTGCTGACGCTGCAAGAAGGGATTCGATGCGACCGCCGGCATCTCCTGCGCCATCTGGGGAGTGGTGCGACCGCTGGAATTAGCAGCAGTTGGATTTGCTCCAGACCCAAAAAAGTCTTGATCTCTGCCGTTGTTCGACTGCGGCTGGTGCTGGTACTGTGGGTAACCCCATGAGGCACCGGCTCCTGCGGCACCACCAGCTCCTGTGTAGCTACTGTTCGTGGCGGCGCTGTTATGTGCGGCAGCTGAGGGGAAGCTATTCTCAATTGCTGGTGCTGCTGCTCTACCAGGTCCGCCAGGACCACCGACCACACGCGTTGTTAGAGGAGCAGGCACGTTGCTCTCCGGTTGGGGGTCGCTCTCGTCGCGGTACTGCTGTTGCTGCGGATGACCAGAAACAATCTGCGAGACGTTCTCTGGGAAGGCGGCGCTCGTGTTAGCACTGGGTGGAAAGCTGACTCGATCAATATTGCCAAAAGGTGGCGAGCCAGGGGCGTTGTGCGGAGGGGCGGCAACAGCAGAGATCTCGGCTGGAAACTCCTCGAAGCGGTTCGTCATGCGTTGCGGGTTTTCCTCATCGTCTGCTTCCTCCCTCTCAGGCCCATGCGAGTGGCGATGCCTATCTTTGTCACCCTCGTCGTCCTCATCCGCTGCTGCGGAGGAGCTGCTGTCGTCACTGATCACAGCAGCTCCCACGTTGTCCCGCTGCATACCGCTGTGGAGTTCCTCACCGAAATCCTGCTCCATGTCACTATCGTCTGGCTCGTATGGATTGGTGTTGTTCTCCTCGTCACTGGCGTGGAGGGTCTCGCGCGGGGCCACCTCAGCCGCGGTGTTGTTGTGAGTGCGGGCCTTTTCCATGGTTTCGTTGTATGTAAACTCACTGCTTGTAGCGGTTA
>JASANZ010001909.1:0-23955 GCA_030849805.1 Sergeia podlipaevii | reverse complement strand
TATATAGAAGATCTTACTAATAAAATATCTCGCTTTAGTCAACCGATGCAAACATCTTTCTCTCTATACCAGATTTTTTCCCCGTTAGAAAAAAAAAACCTCCAATGCCGACACTAGTTTACACACATACACACACACACACACACAACGCTATTTGTATAGTACGTGAGTTTGGTACACACGCGCAGATTCACACACACACACACACACTCGTTCGCATTCATTTTTTTTTTCTCTCTTTATCTCTCTCTCTCCTCTCGATCTGAATGCCCTCGCGCCAACTCGGTATACTACCAAACAAACAAGCTAACAGAAAAAAAAATTAGAGATCATAATGAAGAAAAAAAAAAGAACAGAAAAGATCAACAAAGCGAAAGAGAAGCAGAAGAGGGTAGGGGAGGAGAGAGAGGTGGGACCAGCAAAAAAATAAAGACACATCCCAAGCATGAGTCAAAAGAAAGAAAAACTATTGATACAATATCCGCTCACGCATGCATTAATGTTCACTCAGTCCTTCTCTCTCTCTCACACACACACACATTTCATGTGTCTCTCCCTCCTTTCTCCTCCTCCTCCACGCCATATATATATCTTTCCGTTAATTGCTAATTAAGCATTGGATTAATGACATAAGGAAAAGGATTTACGTACCGCCTTCATATATATATATTTCTCTCTCTCCTCGTTACTGGATAGGCACACGCGCATAGACGTGTGTGTGTGTGAGAGAGAGAGAGAAGAAGGTAAACAAAGGGAAAAAAAATGATCTGCATGTAGTTTTCTCGTAAAGGAAAAGAAACTTCCTTTTTTTAAAAAAAAAAAAGAGAGAATGGAGCTCAATTGCGCAGAAGAAGAAAAAAAAGGAAAAAAAAATCAGCCAAGATAAGAAAAAAAAAGTGTTCTACAAAAAAAAGCAAGTAAAAAAAGAGAACTGTGGAATCGGTAACCCACAAGCCACCCCCACAACTATAGCAAGACATATTCTTTTTTTTTTCTTTAAAGCTCACAGCTATACGAAGATGAATATGTACATATACACTTGCATATACGATATAAACTTCAAAAGGAATAATAATAATGATAATGATAATAACAATAATAGGAGAAAAAAAATACTGAATATTGTTCAGCATACATATATCGAAAAGTTGCGCGTGCACACACAAACACACAAAAAAAAAAGGAAGACACGCAGGCATATTCACTCACGCATAGACATAATTGCAATAGTAATAATACTGTTGCATCTGTCATGCCACTCAGTGTAGCAGCAGCAAATTTCGTATGGTCATAACACGATTGTGAAACAACTACAGAAACAAAACAAAAATTGAAACATCAAAAAATAAGAAGAGCAATATCACTTTTAAAAAAAAAGTGGAACAAAAAGAAGGCAACAGAGAAAAAAAAAATCAACCCCATAGTTAGAGTACGGTGAACAACAACAACAACAAAAATCACACAATAACGTAACACAGCAAAAGTGGCAAAATAAATAATAATAAAAAGCATGGCAAAAAAAAAGGGGGGTGTGGGGTGGGAAGGAAAAGCAGTCTTTCAGTAAATATACCCATAATACCAACAATAGCAATAACAATGCTAATAGTAATGATGATAAATACGCTGTCCATACATATATGATGATCTACTGAGCATAAAGATGAGCAAAACAAACGAGAAAGAAACGGCAAAGCAAAACAAAAGAAAAAAAAAGAAATGTTAGTTACCGAAGAGACGGGAAGGAGCAAAAGAAAGAGAGAGCGCGCGCACTTGGCACGCATGAATGAGGTGCCCTCACACCCCTTTCTTTTTTTTGCTCGATATCATTTCCCGCTTGTCGTTTTTGTTGTTTCTCGTATTCACTATTTAAAAAAAAAAAAAAACTTTTTCTACGCATTTCCCCTCTTTTTCCCTTTTCTCTCCCTCTCTCTCGTTCTTCCAAAGTCTTAATTCAAGTCTACATGCAAGAAGGCGCACTTGCTCACGTCTTATGGTGAGCTGTGTGTAAAGTAATAATAATAAAAAAAAAAATCAAGAAGATAAAAGTCGAAACCGCTTTTTTTGTTTTAGCTTCGTTTGTTTTTCTCATGTTTTAAGTATTATTTTTCGTTTACTAATCTTACCCTTTTTGTATATATATATTATCGTTTACTTTTTCCCCTTTCTTCTTTTCAAAGCAGGAGAGTCTACCGTGAAGCTCCTCCGTATCGCTCAGAAACACCGTGTAGCAAAGCATGTTAATCGCGGGGTAAGGAGGAGGTGTAATAAATATATATATGTGAAAGGAATCAAAGAGGAAAGAAGCATTTTTCTCACCAAAACAACAACAACAAAAAAAAGAAGAAATCAATTGTGCTTCGTGATGGCCACTGTTGATGCCATCTATCTATACAAATATATAAAGAAGATAGAAAGAAGAGAAAAAAAATTGAAGTGGTGAAAGAGACTACAGCTCTACCAAAAAGCACAGATCAAATACATAAAAAAGGAATAGTGATCTCTCTCTCTCGCAATAAATTATATTTATATATATACACCAGTTGCATTACGTGCCCCCTCCCTTCTCAGCATCTTCCGCCACTAGCACACATATACTCATCCTCCTCCTCACAAGTACTACACCATTGCCACTCCTTTATGAGCACACTAGCTAAGCAAGAGAGAGTGGCGACTCCGTATTCACCTTCCTTCCCCCTCCCCTCCCCGCGAATATATGTGTGTTTGTGTGAGTGTGTGTGTGTGTGTACGCACTATACTGTGCAATTCTACCACCTCAGTAGTGATTCATCATCGGTCGTTGTTGCTGCTGCTGCTGTTGCTGGTGGGGCAGCATACTAACGGGCATTAGGGTGAGAGAGCCGTCGGCGTTCACCCTTTGGAGTACGTACTGTTGTTGCTGCTGCTGTTGCTGCTGCTGATGCTGTCCGTTCGCTACGTGGCCTGCGTTCATGTCATGAGGTTGAAATGGGTAAGACATCCCACCTTTCGGTGGTGGCGAGCTCGCAGCTGTCTGAATAGAAGGTGGCAAGGGGGATGGCGCAAACGTGTGCTGCTGCTGCTGCTGCTGTACGTTTGAGTTTGGGGATGTCGCCATAAAAAACATGTGCGGCTGATGAGGTTGTTGTTGTGGTGGTGGTTGCCTATATCCACCGTCTTTCTTGCCGCCGCCGCCGCCGTTGATGGTTGCGTTGTTGTTATTATTATTATTGTGGCCGCTGCTGGCAGAAATCATAGCCAGGCTCAGCGACGCTGGAGAACCGCTATGATTGGCAAAGGTAGAGGAAGATTGGTTTTGGCATGTGACTCCAAAGCTTCCGCTCATGTTAAGCATCTGCGTAGGTATGGATGAGGTGGTGGTAGACACTGAAAAGGGAGTCAGTCCGGTCATGTTTGGCGAAAACGCATTCAAAGTGGAGATGTTGCTTCCGCTTTCGGACAGGAACCTACTGCCACTCATGGTGCCACAGTTGGAGGAACACATCGCAGCTGCCGTTGTGGTGTTCATCACAGGAGGTTGAACCGCGGATGTACTCGTGGTAGCAATCGTGGTGGTCATCCCCGAAGGAGTCCCCTTTCGCTGGCCGGTAATGTGTGGCGGCTGCGATGGAGATATAGTGGAGGCAGGAGAGGAGGATGAAGGTGGTCCTGCGTTAGGTTCACAGTGCACCTGCTGTAGAATCTCACGGCACACATGCAGAAACTTACAGTCAGATCCAAAGCGGCACCCACCCGTTTGTCCATGAAGGCGGCACAGCGTCGACACGGGAACCGTGAACTTGCTCTCTTGAAGTACCTTCTGTAATCCTAAAGTGTACGCAAGTCGGTTCATGGGAATAAAAAGCGAGGGTTGTGCCGGCATCTTCTGTGTAGTGGGAGAGACAGTGGCACCACCACAGCCACCATTAGGAAGTGCAGCAGGAGCAACAGCAGAAGCAGCAGGGGCAACCGTGGGTGCGCCAGAAGAGGACAGCACCGATATCACCTGCGCTTCATAGACGCGTACGTCCCACATGCTTTCGTTGCAATCGCCGTGTGTCGCACAGCAGCAGGGTTGGCTCTCGGCCTGCACGCGGAGCGCGCGAACGACCTCTGGGTCGGCGTGGACCTGGTAACAGTTCACACCCTGCCGGCATCTGCCGCTCTGGAAAAGCAGACACAGCGAAGGGGTTGCCAGGCGGCCATTAAAGGCTTTGGTGGGCTGAATGGCGAAGCTTGGCACGCGCAGCTTGCGCCGCTGCGGGTCCACAACAGCGACACAGCCGCCGCGGTCCAGACGCTGCTGGAGTGCCTCACCGCCGTTGTAAGTGGCGGCGGCGCGGGGAAGGGTAAAGGTGTCATCAGGACCACTGCCCACGTGTGAGAGGGCTGTGAATGTACTTTCAAACGGCCCCATACGAACGAAGGCAAGGGAGGCTGCGGCATCGCTCATGGTAGAGGTGAGTTGCTGCTGCTGCTGTGAGGAAAGCTCTTGGGTAGACATGGCGTTCGTGCCGTTCGGTGAAGAGGCCAGCTGCGTCAGCGAGCGCAGCAAGACGGGTGAATGAAGAGTGTGGGTGCTTCCTCCTGTGCTGGCGAACGTCTCCGTCATCGGACTTGCATTACCACCAAGGGGGCCGTTGAGGGAGCTGTGTTGCGGGAGAGCACCGATAGAAGGAATAACTCCAAAGGCCTGTTGAGGGTGAGCCACGGTCTGTTGTTGCTGCTGCTGCTGCTGCTGCAGCTGCGCCGGCAAATAGTAGTGATCCGGTAGGTTGGGAGCTAAATTTAGCTTTTGGGTCGCGCTTGACTTCTCAAGCTTCGACGGACTCAGCAATAGGGGTTGCATGCTGCATTCACCGCCACCACCACCACCATTGAGCCTCGTGCCATTACCAATGAGATCCTTGTTGAAAGAGGCAATGGCGTTCGTATTGGACGTCAACTGGCTGCTTCCCTCTGTGTTGGTAAGGCGAATCATAGAGCGGAAGGACTCCAGAACAGGATTAAGGGATGATGCGCCAGAAAACCGTCTTGACTGTCCACCTGAGAGTTGCAGTGGCGCATCTTGGTGAATGTGCGTGTTTCGCTGTCCACCAGCCGTGCTCACGCTCGTGCCACTCAGTGAAGCAAGCTCGTTAATGTTGATGTTGATGTTGTTGTGTGGATACGAATGCGCACTCAACTCCCCCGCCACTAGAGAAGAGTCCAGCGAGGAGGACGCGAGCGGGTTAGTCGTCGTCGTCGTCGCCATCCTGCTACCCCGTCGCCTACCCGCATCCGCAGCACGGGAAGTTCCGACGGTCGTCGCGGCATCACCCCCGCTGACAAAAGCAAGCGCAGCTGGAAAAGGAGTGTCACACGCCGCCGCCGCCGTTGAACACGTAGGGAGACACATCACCGCCGGAGAGCTTTCACTTTCATCGCCCTGGAACTGATCACTCTCGTCATCCACATGAAGATCCTGCGTGATGCCGGAGAAGTACTCGAGGTTGTGAGGCTCTACCAAGAAGGCAGAATTATCGTCGCCGCCGCCGCCACTACCACCAACACCGGTTGCACCAACCATCTCGTTTACGGCAGCAATCGCCGCCCGCGCGTCCGCTTCGTCCTCATCCATATCATCAGGATCGACGTCCATACTACTGATGACGTCATCCGTCCCAACCGGGCCGTTGCCGGTGCCCACCACACGCATTAGTCCTGTGCTTGCTGTAAGGCTACTTACACAGTAGCTCCAGCCGTCATCGTCCGCCAGCATGCTCGTTGCAGTGGTAGGGAAGGAGCGGAGTGCACTTTGCTGTTGTTGAGAGCCAGTCGTCACAGGCCATGTCTGCATAGTGGCAGCGTCCTGCAGTGGTATTGGCGAAACGCACTGGGGAAAAGCATTAGAAACCGCCGCCACCGCCGCGCCATTGCTGTTACTGTTGTTGCGGGTGATGTTGTGGTGGTTGGCGCCACTATTGAGCAAAGCATCGTGGGGCAGCAGCTGTTGCTGCTGCTGTTGAGGCGACTGATCTTGTTGTGGGAACAGCATCGCCTGCTGCGAGACCGGTCCGCATACCTGCGGCACCATCATCATCATCGGGACCATCGTCGTCTCATCAGGCTTCACCGTCGTACCAGTCTCAAACAGGCTGATATGTGAAAACCGTGTTGGTCGAGTCTCACCTCCGCCTGGAACGTTGAGAGACGTGTTACTCACGGGAAGAAGTGTGACAGAGGCGTTGGCGCCTGACACAGCCGTCACCATCCTTTGCTGATGCTGCTGTGGGTTTACAGCGTAATCGTGAGGAATACTTGGATAGCTGGGCATATTATTATGCATTAAGTGAATGTTGCTAGTCTTGCTGCTGCTGTCACCACCGTCTTGGTTAGCACTAGTGGCAGGCACCGCAAATTGCATAGCGTTTCCGTGTGGTTGGATAGAGAAGTTTGTGTTTCCAATCATCTTTTTTTTTTTCCAAAAAAAAAAACCGGTTTGGCTGTTGATGTAGATATTTTTTTTTTGGTGGGAGAGAGAGACGGCTTGATTTGGTTCGACTTTATTTTTTTGCTGGTTTGTTTTCTTCCTTTGCAATGTATGTATGCTGGTGCAAGATGAGGATACCAAAGACAAAGAAGACTTTTAAACTATATCTGGACGGGAGATAAACGTATATGTGAAACGCTTGACTCACCTATTTGTTCTTCTTTTCTTTCCGCCTTCGTTTCTTTCTGAATTTTCGTTTCCGATGTTGCTGATTTTTCTCTGTCGCCTTTCGACTTGTGTGTAGCTTCCTATTGATCTACTATATTTTTACGAAAAAAAAAAAATCACCTTCTCTTTTGAAATGCAGACGACGAAGCTCCAAAATGCGGAGATGTGATGGAGCTGTGTCTAGAGCTAAAGATGATATTGATGATAACAATATAGTAATAAAAATGGTGAAATAGTCACCTGTGAAGGGGAAAAAATGAAGCACCAACGAAAAAAAAACCTACAAAAAAATTTCAAGCTGATAGAAGCAGAAGAGAGAGAAAAAGAAACAAGAGAAAGCTCAGCTATTTGAGCTGTTTCAGTTCTGTGTGCGTGTGTGTGTGTGTATGAGTGAGTGTGTAAGTCTCTTTGGCCTTGAAGCGATGCGCTGTGTATCTACCACTTGGAAAATAAAGCACAACAAAAAAAATAATAATAACGGAGAACAAATGTATTGAAAAGTCCTCCAGAAGCGACGTTGTTGAAGCAGCAACCACGACAGCACCAAAAAAAAAAAAGATAAAAAAAAAAACGCACAAACACACACACACTAGCAGAAAAAAAAAAAAAAAAATGTCTATTCCAACTATTCCCTCACTTTTTCACTTTCTATTAAGTGCAATTTTTTTTTTTTTTTTGAGATATACGCTGTAGTTCCTTGGCGCTGTAAAAGGAGCAAAAATAAACAGAAGAAGAAAAAGAAAAAAAAAAAATGATTGATGTGTTTCTTTTTTTTTTTCCCCTTTCCTTTTCCGGACTTCACGCTTATCGGACGCCTATTTTAAAAAAGAAAATAAAAAAATGATTCCACGTTTGTTTCTTAGCGTACAATGTTTGTGGTTGATTGCTTGCTTGGTTCTCTTTCTCACAATATTTTATTTTTTTCTTCTTCACTTCTTTTACCTTTATACTATTAAGTTTTTCTACAAAGTAGTGAATTTTAAAAACAAAAAGCTAACAAACACTTTTTTAACAAACAATGTGAAGCGCTTCCTTGATGTGTGTGTGTGTTTCTCTATATATTCTTCTTTTTTAAAAAAAAAAATTATGTTGTTGATAAATGACAAGAAGCTCCACACAGATCTGTAGTGTGAACCTTAGAGATTCAGTACGGAGATAAACTTCATATAAAAAAAAAAGAAATGAATGATGGAAAAGGGGGGAAAAAGGTAAGAAAGGGCAAGGCAGAAATAACACACTACTTCAATGAGCGCAAGAGGGAAAGTAGGTAGAAAGAAAAGAAGAAAATCCAAATACTCGGCGCCTTGACATTTCTCGTACGCTTTTTTTTTTAAGTCGCAGCATTGTTTAGTTCTCGTTTGTGTGTGTGTATGTGTATGCGTGTCTTCATTTGTTAGATAATAATAATAACAATGAAGAACGAGTCGCGATCTCTCTGCTACGTACGCAACATGTAACGAACAATATCAACAATAGCAAAAGAACAAACAACAGAGAAAACAACCAACAACAACAAAAAAAAAAGGAAAGAAACTCAAAGGACAAATGCAAAAAAAAAAAAAGGAAAGAAATCCAGCGACCGACCGACCACCACCATAACCCCAACTAAATCAATACAAAAAAAGATGAAGAGAGGGGGGGGGAAGATAAGACCTGGAGAAACCCCTCATCGCACCACCGTTGAGTGATTAAATTCCTGCGACCAAAATTCCATCTCTTCCATCACTCCCTCCAAGTCATACTCCTCAGCAGCCTGCTTCATATTCGCCGTGTCATCCAGAGACTTATTAGAGCTCGCGCCAGAAGCCGCACTGCCATCACTAAGGTCCTCAATACAATAGGTGGCCTTGTACCACTCATCGTACCGCTCCGCGCTTGGGGTGTAAAGCCCGCGCACATCCGCGTTAGCATCCATCGCGCGACCCCACTTTTTCCCGTTGGAAGGGCCCATTGGAGTTGGCAGCTGAGAAATGTATCCCTGTGTGATGGGCTTAGAGAACAACCAGTATAGGGGCGTTCTGCGAAGCATTTTTTTCTACAATGAAAACAATAGCAATGAAAGTATGCTTCCCAAAATGTGTGTGTGTGTGTGCGTGAATGATAGAGCGCGCTCGCTTAAATGAGATTAGACAATTGTTTCAAAATATATGTTTTTTAGAAGAAACAAGTGGGGAGAGAAAACAGAAGATGATGACAATGGGAAGAAGAGAAAAGAAAAGAAAAAAAGGAATGGTAGCAATGCCTCAACGCTTAGTGTTCGCCTGTTATAATCTAAAAAAGAAAACAAAGAGTGAAAGACCCTCAAGGATAGCGGTAAGATGTTCGCTTTTGTTTGTTTGTTTGTTGGTGTAGCCGTTCTCATATTCCCTTGTGATTTGACCGGCTCCATAGGCAGTCAAATTATCACTACAATACCCATAAAAGCAAAGAACATACTCTACGTCGTGCTACCCATACAAATATACGCTTCCTTCTTTGCATTGAGCATCGCTGTCCTCACGCGTATATCTATGTGAGTGCAGAACAGAAAAAAAANAAAAAAAAAAAAAAAAGAACCTACACGAAGAAGAAGAAATATATACCCACTTGGGTCGATATCCCTATCGCTCACACACGCACACTCGCACACACGTGGCAGCAGAGAGAGAGGAAACCAAAAGTATCAAAGGCGTGCACAGGTGCTCTCTACTACTGACAAGAGAGAGGGAGGTGAAACGCGATAAATGACAAAAAAAAAGTAGTCGATCTCAACATAAAGAAAGAAAAAAATAATAATAATTTTTAAGGGGAAAAAGCAAGAGAGAGAGGCTTCTTGACGATAAACGCTCCACACGGTACGCGCAACGAAAAGCAAACGCATATATATATATTCTCCCAGCAAATGTGAAAAGGGGGAAAAAAAATGCACCGCCTTAGAACTTGTATACGTACCCGTCCTGGTAGCCAAGTTCCTTCAAGATACCACCGAGCGGACCTTGCTTCGGAGGCATGGAAGAGAAGTCCTTTTCACCACAGATGGCCTTCATAAAAGGCGGGGGGCCGCTGACCAGGATCACTGAGTCGCCCTTGTGCTCGGGGCCAGGCATCGTTTCCCGAATCATTACCTTATTGATGTAACCGCTGTACCCCGTCCACTTGCTTGGTGGCTTCTCAAGGCAGAAGTAAGTGGCAAACTTGCCAGCAAACTCCTTCATGTAAGCATCCAGCTCGTTGCCAAGAAGGATGTCATCCTTCGTGACGTTGGCGTAGAGGAGCGAGATCTGGGTTTCATTCTTGGGCTGGTGCAGCACGCTGTTGATGATCTGGAACATTGGGGTAAGACCAGTGCCACCAGCGATCATGCCGATGCGATAATACTTGCTGGGGGAAATGGCAAACGTCGTCCAGGGGCCCTTCGCCTCAACGTGATCTCCAGCCTTGAGGCTGAACAGGTGCGCACCCATCTTTGAATTGGGGTAGCACTTGACGACAAGATCAAAGTGCCCCTTATCATCAGGATGGTTGATGGGGGTGTACGGACGCGTTACTTCCTGCCCCTTGGCGTCGGTGTAGCGGAGGGTAATGCAAGACGCAACAGGCATAGCAAGGGGAGCATTCTTGTTCTGAAGGGCAAAACGAAATCGCTTTACGTTGTGACTCTCCGTGGTCACCTCCACGAGATTGTAAGTCTGGAATTCCTTCTGAGAGAAGGCGGGGGTCGAGGCGACACCCCAGGCCTGCGCGTCGGAGCGAGTGTTGTACCAGCTTGCGCCAACCATACCGACTGTAGCAGCTAAAAGTGCTTTCATTTTCTTTTTTGCTTACAATTTGAGGTATATATATGTGTGAATGTATTTGTGTGTATGCGCAAAATTGCAATTTGTATTAATAAAAAAAAAAAAACAGAAAACGTTTGATAATCCTTTTGCGTAAAAGAGAGACGACTTTTAAAGAATGAAGGACGTAGAGTCGGGGAGTGAGGAGTAGGCAAAGAGAAAAAAAAAAAGAAGGAGGTATCACGCCTTGATAAGCACATGTAACGTGACTACAACCACGTATTCTACACATGGTGTCACCAAAGGACCTGAGTGTATCACTCATAGAACAGAATATATATATGTATGAAGGTAAAAGAAGCCATAGGATTTAAATATATATAGATATATGTATCACTGCTTTAGCACTACAATGCGCGGTCACAACGGTAAATGACGATATCAATTATATATATATATATACTTGCGGCACCGCTGACAAACACACGATCAAAATACTACTAATAATGATAGTAAACCTACAGAGGCCCAATAACAAGGTCAAAGGCTACTTTATATTCCTACAACTGGACGCAAATAATAAACAAACAGTAATAGAGATGGGAGTAGTAATAACTTTAAAAAGGGGGGAGGCCAGGCGAAGTTCATATGTGTGTTTGTGTTCCTGGAATAGTATAAACATGCACAGGAAGGCAATACTATGGTGATACCGCAATGCCCAGGAAGTACAGCTGTATATGCAGGCGCATCCCAGGGATGTTGTTTTCCACTCAGGAACAACCGCAAAGAGCATAGCGAAAAGTTTTCTCCTTCTCTTTTTTTCCCTCTTCATCAGCGCTTTTCCACCTCACGCTAGTTACTCTCTCCTGTCCATGTATAATTATATAAATAAATAAAAATCTAACTACATGTGAATATGTATTGGGAACAAACTGTACTACCGTATTCACTGTACCATCATGGAAGCAAGAGTCATTGCTGTTAAGTTATATATCCCCTTTTCATTTTCCTCATTTTTTTTAGAAAGCAAGTTGCCAAATCCAAAACTTCTTTCTTTTCTATTTTTTTCCTCTCAACTATAGAGAAGAAAAACAGCAGGAAATGTTCTTAAAGCTTAAACACCATCTTAGGAATGTAGCCCAGTTCCTTCAAGTAACCGCGGAGCTCTCCTTGCGTCGGTGGCTTACTCTTGAAGTCCTTATCGCCAGAAATGAGCTCCATGAAAGGGGGAGGGCCGCACACAAGAATGATGGAATCACTAGCACGATTCGGGGCAGGCATGAGGGAGCGGATCATCTCTTTGTTCACGTGGCCGACACCACCCATCCAATCAGAAGGGGCGTGAGAGAGAACAAAATAAGGAGAAAACTTGGGGTACGTCTCCATGAGCTCGTTCAGCTCGTTGCCAAGCAGCACGTCTTCCTTGCGGCGGTTTGCGTAAAGGAGACTCACCTCGGTCGTGTTCTTCGCACTTCGAAGAACATTTCTAGCGACTTGATACATTGGGCTAATGCCGGTGCCACCCGCAATCATTCCAATCCGAGCATACTGGTTAGCCTTGATAGGCAGCTTCACCCATGGGCCTTTGACATCGATCGTGTCGCCTTTCTTCAGTGAAAACAGGTGTGTTCCCATCTTGGACCCTGAGTATTTCTTCACCATAATATCAAAGTAGCCCAGTTGATCACTGCGGTTGATCGGTGTGTAAGGGCGAATAACCTCGCCGCCGTCCTTGGACACGTACCGCACGGAAATGCAGGACGCAACCTCTAAGTTCAGTGGCATATCGGCCCCAGGCAATGCAAAGCGAAACACCTTTGTATTGTGTGACTCATCGTAGACGTTAATGAGAGGAAAAGAGCGAAATTCAGACTGGGAAAAGGGACTGCTGCTGCTGCTCCCACCAGCGCACAATGTACTAGTTGAAGACACACTATTATACCAGCTCGAGGCGGTCAAACCTACAGCGGTGGCAAGAAGCGCCTTCATCTTTTTTGTTATATATAAATGGCGTGTGTGTGTGTGTGCGTGCGTGACAGAGTGAGAAGAAACAACCTACTACTACTACTAAAAAAAAAAAACTACTAACAATCAAAATTAACTGCACAAAAAGAAAGCAGGAGGGGGAGGAGAGAAGGAACTGTGATGGTTAATAATGCACACACGACAGCATTTTAGACAAGTACTATATATATATACATATATTTACGGGCTTGACAACGTTCTATGAAGCGATTTAAAAGGAAGAAATGAGTATCACCAAAAATGTAATGTATAAAACATTTACGAAAGTGAAAAAAAAGAAGTATGTATGCAACGCGCACATCGCTTTCTCTTAACCCTTTCCTTTCGAAATCAAATATGCCGGGATACCAATATCCTTCAGCACACTTTCCATACGCGTGACCATATTTCCTTGGAGATGAATCTCAAGAGGAATTTTTGTACCACTCTTGAGCCTCGTCATCTCCTGCGCGGGATCATAAACACTGCAACTGGTAGAAAAACGGTGCTTCCACGAACGACACAATAAATTACCGTCAAGGCCAAAAGCCTCAAGGTTCTTAATAATGGTGACATCTTTGTTTCCACTGCGTTTCTCACTCCACATCGTCACACGTGGCAAGGCACCCGCCTTCAGAACCTGCTTTGGCGGTATGGTGCTACTCGTCAGCGCCGACCCCAGCACGCTTGTTTGAATCACAATCTCATGCATTAGCGCAAACCCTTTAAGACACAGTTCCTCCACATCATGAAGAGGAACCTGTGCGCTGCTGTTGCCACCAACCAGTTCGGACAAAGCGCCATTCATCTTTACATTTGGTAGCAACCCTCGCGGGGCGGAAGGATCGACAATCATTAGATCATTTGCTTTGATGTACGCCCTGGCGTTGTCAGTAATTGTCTTTCGATCATACAGTTCATAAAAAATAGCATCGTTAATGAACTCTTCTTCCTCGCCCAGCGCACTTTGCTTTGAAACATTACCAGCCTCCATTTCACCTAATGTCGGATATGAAGGAACCTTTATTCCAGCGGTGGTACTCCCTAGTAACAACACACGCGCAAGCTCTTCGGAAAGATGCTTTCTCGGCTTGTAGCACGTGGCTGCAGATATAATCTTCTGTTCAAAAACAATTTTTGTATCTTGTAGCAGCTTTCTTTCCGCCTCACGTGCTTCTTCTTCCAACAATGGTTTCTGAACTTCCTCTATGAAACGTTTGTAAGTTGAAATATGCTCACGAACGAAGGGTGAATTCTTGAACACCTTTGTGATTACATGCACGCCCTTGCTTGGTTCCAAAATTTCAATAACGTCCTGATGTTTAAAGAAAAAGGGAAGCGCCTTCTTGTACGAGGTGTTCTTGAAATCTATGCACTGAGAATAGGTCTCGGGAGAGCCACGAGGGTACGCCCGAAGAACCGCACTTGTAAATTGCGTGAGTGGGATGGGGAGCATCGACGGTGTGATCGCGCGTACAGTCTCGCAAAGGCAGAAACACAGCAAATTTTCCTCATCCCCAAAGTTGCATTCCGGAAGAGGAACAGAAGCTTCCGCAACTGGTGAATCCAAATGGGCAGCAGGCTCTGTGCCATCATCAACTACTTTAGTAACATCCGCCTCAGCACCGGGGGCATTTTCTACTATAGTTTCTCGCCGCCCTTCTTCAGTACTATTACTATGTTGCTGATCTTCCTGTTGTTGTTGCAATGGTGAAAGATGTTCCTCCACTTCTCCAACACCAAACTCTAGAGGAATACAAATTGCTTCCTTTACTAATGGGCCACAGGAAGCCAGAAATATATCTTTATACTGTGTCCATAGATTGTCGCAGTAGCAGTGAATTATAAACACACCTACACCACTTTCTGCCTTAGCGCAAAGGTTGTTTGTCGTCACGCCAAGGGCGTAAGGAACATCTGTCCCAACTGAAAAGATAGCAGCTTTGGAGCAGCACTCCATCTTGGTAACATCAGATTGCACGCTCACAATACCTGGCATCATCAAATGAGCACCTGATGTAAGGAATCGTGAAGTGGGGCCACGGCAAACAATTGGCAGCGCAATATCACTCATAAAGGCAGAAAATTTCTCGGGAGTGCTCTGTAAATGCATCCAAACCTTAAGAATGAAAAAAAGAGTGGGAATTAAAACCCGCCGGCGAACCTTGTCACCCAAAAGAGGCTCTGCATCTTCGGGAAATCCACTAAGCTGGATGAAAAAAGGAACCTCATCAAGGAAATAGATTATTGCCGATGCATCAGATCCAAACTGCCACCTTCGCTTTGACACCGAAGCTTTCTTCTCCCAAATAGAATCATAAATTGACCTGAACTCGGCACTGACTGTACTCATCACATCATCCTTGAGTTTCTTGCTAATGCTTTTCCCAAGAGCCTGTTCCTCTTTCACTGTAAATTTTTTATGCAGCATTCCGCCAAAAAAATATTGTCAAAAACTCGCTCTTTTATATGAAAAGAAAACTCTTTTATTATACATGAGTTATAAACAAAAAAGCCAAGGTAGAAAAAAATATAAGATAAAAAAAAGATAAAAAGATAAAGAAAAAAGAATGATATTTGTCATAATTCACTTTAAAAATACATTACTTTTTTTATGAAATAGATTCTAAATTTGCAATGACAAAATCTTATGGCAACTCTGAAATCGGCAGCACAATAATAACAAAAATAATAATAAGAATAGTAATGTATACATAGTATATCAGCGTGAATAGAAAAAGCAACTAATAGAAAAAAAAACATTTTTTTTTTGGTACATGGTAACGCCGGTATGAGAATTTTCCATAAGTATATTCAATACATATAATCATTTTTTCGAAGTGGCCTTCCTTTTTTTCTTCTTTTTCGTTGCCGACTTTGGTAGTTGTGGAAATCGCTTTGCCAAAATAATCGCGAGAGTGTTCATCATAGCTGGAGGGATGTCAACGTTGACATCTACCCAAAGAGTATGCAAAGTTGTATTGAAGGTTTCCTTCTTTTGTTCCGTTTCAGGGGTACGCACTTTTTCAGAACCGTCTGCGCTACCTGTCGTATTTTGATTTGTTTTAGGCGAACCTTCATTCCCGCGAGCGCTGACAGCTTTCGTTGTCTCAGGTGTCTCTTTGATTGACTGAGTTGTTTTACTCTCATCATCAACACCGCTGCTTTTACCAGGTACAGGAGGTTTAAATCTTCTATCTGTCATGAGAAGAGTTTTCGTATCATCATCCAACAAATCCCACGTATTCTCCAAAACGTTCATAATTTTATACACACCATATGAAGTAATCCTATTATTTCGCAAATTGAGTGTTTTAATAGTGTCAGATCCTTTAACGGCCTCTGCGATTGCAGTGCATGCCTCATCCGATATATTATTGGAAGACATATGAAGAGTCTCCAGTCTCCTGATCGCCGTTGCAGCGGCAATGGCACCTACGTCGCCAATATTGTTGCCATTAACATTTAAATGGCGCAGTGTTGTGTTTTTCTGAAGGCAATTGAAAAATATCACTGCTGCGTCCTGTTGCAGATCGCACATGGAAATATCCAAGAATGAAACGGTCTTGTTACAAATAAGTTTGTAAGCAATATTCGTACATCTTGTGAGACCTATAAATGATTTTGATAAGTTTATCTTCAGTCCCCATGGAGCTGGTGGGTTTTGCAGCTTCTGTTGTAATATAAGTGCTTCTTCAGATGGACGAAGACGATATTGATGAAGACTCGGTGCATCTGGATCGGGTGCCACGACAACGCACGCAATAGCATCGATTGCTTTGTCGTAGCATGATATTTCAACTTTCTCCATTATTGTTCTAGATACTTCATTAACGGGGGAAAAAAAAATGAAAAATTTAAGTAAGAAGAAAAAAAACACAAAATATAAAGAAACACGAAAAATAATAACTACATTACCAGGACACCTCAATTAACGTAGTTCACAGCAATGCATATGCGAAGAGCAACATGGTACTGCATAACCATTCCAGTTACACACACTGTAGGTTTGTGCATCCGCCCCCCCCCCCCCGCCTTCAGAAGAGCAATTGTAAACCCTGGTACTCCGTAGAAAACAACCATTTTCCCTTAGCCGTGTGCGTTGGGCGGGCTTTGGGGGGAGGGGGCTTGGTACAAACATGGCGCCGCCAAGGGACCAAACATAATCATACTAGCTGTTGCGCTTTGAGGACAAGCAAATACAAACTTGTTTGTTGGACTCACTGCTTTTCTTAATAGCGAAAATACTGTAATCTTGGACTGTATAAACATTTTTGTTGTTGTTATTGTTGCCTTTGCGCTGTTCCTCGGTGTATCTTTTTCTATCTCTTTTCTTTGAACTTATGAACATTTTAGGAAGATGAATCACAGTTTTGTTGGACACTTTGTTTCGCTAATTGCGATAGTTGCACTAGGCATCTTTTTTAATCTGCTGGCGTCTCAGAACTTCATTCCGCCACAATCTGATGATCCGTTCTGCATCAACTGCGATGCAAGTCTTCATGCAAATTACACAGAATATGTAACTAGCGCTTTTAATCACAGCGAAAGTGCTTTGTACAACAGTGATGTGTGGGAGCCGACATTATGCGACACCACATCCTTGGTTGGGCAAAACGAATGCCTTGTTTACATTGCAGGTCGCTGGAAGACAGTCATTCAACCTGAGAGCACTTCTACTCTACTCACAGCGGACGCAACGGCACGTATACGGAAATGCCGCGTTAGTGATAAGCTCAACCTAACTAACTTTGTATATGAGCGCGGCAAGGGTTTGGTTAGCTCTAAATGTTCGCTTTCCGCCCAGGATCTACGGACCGCGCTTCTTGAACGTGCACGCCTAAAACTTGTCCGAAATCGCTATAACGTGACAATGCTCGTCTTTAGTGGTGATTCCATTGTTAGAAGTATTCAAGCGATGCTCGTGCATCTGCTACGTGGAACCCCGTCTATTATTGACCGAGGATCACACCATCGCATATCCTACGTTGTTACTACTACTGGCGATTTTTTCTTTTTCTCGGATGGCAAAGACCAGTACTCTGCCGATAGTGTCCTTGAGCACGCTGAGAGGATCACTGGTGGTGAGCGGCTACTGTTTGTAGACTATTACAGAACTTGCAAAGACCCCATGAGCATGACTGACGCACTGGGATCAATCAACTTGTATGAGAGCAGTGATGTGGTAGTGACATCATGTTTGGGTAATTTTGAATCCGCGTCCACATATAGGTTCAAAAGAGAGTTTGAAACTTACAGTCGAGAGCTTGAGGACCGCCTGCTTATTGGAAAGAGGGCACAGACGGTGGTACTTTTAGACCACAATACGCATAAACTTACATACTGCTGGAATTCAAGGATTTTGAGTAAAGAAAATCGTGGCTGTACTTTGAGCAATCAATACAAATCTACCTTTGCTCGCAAGTACCAAAAGTTTCTAGCGAAGAAGTCTGCAGACAACGGAGCACAGCTCCTCATCTTACCGCTGTATAAACTAAAGGAAAAGAGTGGCATTGTCTTACGAGACGCCTTGCATGGGCTAACAATTATTTCTCCAAAGTTCCCGTCGAGGTTGCAAAACTTTTTTGGAGAGCCTTGGTCGTCCCAGAATCCAGACTTAACATTGGTGACTATGCAGTATCTGTTGCCTAATGTTTTATAGAGGTATATATGCTTACATTGTGTTCCATGCATTTAGCGAATTGTTTCTTAATGAGCTGGCACCGCCCCCTGCTATGCAAGAACAACGCGATCCCTTTTTTATTTTTTGTGAAATGTTTTTTTTTCTTTTATTGTTGTTACTGCTAGCATTCGGCGCTTCCAGTGTACAGTGTTTTTCTTTCCGACCGATTATACTACTTTTCTTAGGTTTCCCTCCTTTCTTCTTGTTGTTGTGCGAATATAAGTGAAAATTTTTTTCATATTTTAGGTCCAAAGCCACTGTTTTGCGCAAACAACGAGAAAATGCAAAGGCAGAAGAACGAAGAAGAACTAAGGCAGGAAGCAGAGGATGCTGCTATGGCCCGTCGACTTCAAGAGGAGTTTGCCGCGCAAGAAGAAGCTCAGCGTGTAGCAGAACAAGCTCAGCACCAGCAGCAGCGCGGTTCTCAGCAAGCGACTACCCCATCATTTCCTACTGAAGGCTCATCGCCCGCGGCTGGTGCCATAAGTGTTGCGTGTCCCGCGTGCACGTTTATTAACGAGATCAAGAACCCCCTTCCCGGAAAGCGCTATGGGTGCGTTCAGTGCCGTACTCCTCTTCCTGTAAACGTTGGGCCATCGAAGTCCATGGAGCGAAGAAGAATTGAATGCAAAGTGTGTCACGCAGAAAACGTTGTTCCTGACAAAAAGGGAGATGCTTTGCTTTGCGGTGCTTGCTTTCAGCAACTCGGCACTGCTCCACATCCAGCTGATCAGGCGCCTACCGAAAGGACACGCACCGTGCAGGTGCGCTGTGGCCAGTGCATGGCTGTGAATGCTGTGGAAGTTAGCGTGAATGCGAAACTGGTGCAATTTGAATGTGGTGGTTGCAAAACTATAAACGAAACCTCTCTTGCTTAGAGCGTTTGGTATGACTGTTTCCGTCCTATCTTTCTCCTTGCTTTTCATTATCGTTTAGTTGTGAAGCCTTCTAAATGGTGGTAGTGCAAGCGTTTCGGCGCAAACATTGAACGAACATTTATAGACACTGGGCTATATCTTTTTATTTTTTTGTCTGAAGCATATGCCCTCTTCTTTGTTTACGATTGTTATTGTGATTGTTTTTCTTTCTATGATGCTTTTTTTTTCCGGTGTTAGTAGGCAATGGTGTTTACGCTACTGAACTTGTTGACAAGTGCGAGCAAAAAGTTAAGCAGTTTTCAGCGACACTCCGTGAAATTTCAAGACGCTCTTTCTCTCCTTTGTTTTGGCTGCTCAATAAGAGCAGCTGCGTTTGTCATTGATATACATGTCTCTATGTGCACCAGCAATGCTCAAGTTGAATCTTCTTCTTTTTCCTTTCTCTTTCTTTTCATCTTTTCTTTCTCTCCTTTTGCACGTTCGCTGCGCATGCATGTGCATGCTTCCGCGCTGCTCCTCTAAATGCTTCCTTCTTCGTTTTTCTTTTTACCTCCGTGGGTTGCAGGGATCAGGTTGAATATCTGCCAGTGTTGCAGATAGCTTAGAGCAGGTGTTCATCTTGTTGGTTTCATATTGTTACTTGCGTTGATTTTCTTTTACGTTTTTTTTTTTTTTTTTTCGAGGAGTAGGATTTTGTTGTTGCTGTTGCCTAGTTTGCTCAACGAGGTCGAGCAGAAGAATTCCTTCTGCAAGAAAAGGAAAATAATGGGCCGTGTTGGTGAATATGAGATACTAAACACGCTGGGCGAAGGTGCTTATAGCAAGGTCAAGAGCGTGCGCCACATTCCTACTGGGAAGATGTTTGTAGCGAAGATTATTCCAAAGTCAAACGAAAGGGTTGCGAACGATGTTCGAGTGGAGATCTCCATCTTGCGCCGCCTGAAACACCGAAACATCACACAACTTATTGAAATCCTGGAAAGCAGTAACAACTACTACATTATCTTAGAACCAGTTATGGGCGGGGACCTTTGCGAGCTCATTACATCACGCCAGCAGCCTCTTGCTGAGCAAGACGTTGCAGCGCTGTTTATTCAGCTTGTTGCTGGTGTACGTACGTGCCATCGGAATGGCGTGGCGCATAGGGACCTAAAGCCTGAGAACCTGCTTTTGACCACAAATGGCGTTCTTAAGATCTCTGATTTTGGCCTTAGTCGACTACACCGTGAGAGCAACTTCCAAGCTCGTGCGAACGAGTACGCACACACTCTCACGGGCACCCTTGCTTACCTAGCACCAGAGGTGTTCTTGGGCAACTACGATGCGTTTCGCGCAGATATATGGTCGATGGGCTGTATTGCTTACACACTCCTCACACGCAACTTCCCCTTTGGATCGTCAACAGACACCAACGTGCTCATCAAACGAATCCGCCATGGGGAGGTGTCGCCTATGCCAGCCCACGTTAGCCCTGAAGCCATAGACCTGTGCATGTGGCTGCTCTCTACTCGGCCAGAGGATCGCCCAACTCTGGACGAGGTTGCCCAGCACGCATTCTTCGTAAAGAACTTACCCCCCGACTACTTTTCTTTGTCGTACTCGAAGCGCCCAGTCATCATCGATGGCGCCAATGCCGATGAGTTTAGCTCTGCTGTGCAGGATGAGGCTCCGGTGCCATCTGGTGAATTGACCTCCGCCAGCGCTCGAGATACAACAGGGGAACGTGGTAGCAAGGTGTGTAACAGTGGCTTAGTAGACAATTTCACAGAACGCAGCGAGAGAACCGAACCAGCCGCTGCTGCTAGCGTGGAAGGGGATGGCCAAAACACTCACGTTGCTGCCCCTGTGATAGGTGAGCGGCAGCGCATCCGGCCGTTCGTGCGATAATGTATGTCTTGACACATAGCCAAGTGATATTGTTCTTTTGTTGTTTGTTTGTTTGTTTTTGCTAGACGACCAGAACGGCACTGTATGTAACACACACACACACATATATATATATATATATATATATACATATAGGTTTTTTTTTTTGCGTTTTGCTTCTGCCACGCCTGGTTTCCTTCCTTTCCCTATTTTTCATGAGTGTGTGTGTGTGTGTGTGTGTGTTGTGTGCTACCCACGTATACTGCTTTTTTTTTTTGCTTATGTCAATGATGACTTGTCGGTTGTGGGTGCTGTGGGTGTATCCCCTGACTTCACTGTGTATATATTTCTTTCTTTTTACTTTCTTTAGTTTTGCTTTATTTGTTCTCCTCATCGATGCGCCATTTTTTTTCTGTTCTTTTTGAGGAGTGAGCATATATATATGTTTTCGTTCTATATTTTAATTTTAGTTCTTCATGTCCTTTATCTGCTGCCTATTTTCTCTTTTCTCTTCTTCGTTCTCTCTACAAATACATGTGTGCTTGTGCGTGTCTTTGTGCGTGTACGCTTACGCGTACAACGAAGCGGGAGTCCGCAGTTCAGTCCACGGATTGCCATGAACCAGAACAGTGCTCCCTGATCAAACAAAATTTTTAAAAGGTTTGATGTGTGTGTGTGTGGATTGTGATGCCACACACTTGTACTGTCTAGAGGTGCTATTTTGCGTCAAATGGTGTGCATTTATCCAGGCGAGGTCGAGGGAGAGAGAGAGAGAGAGAAAGGAACGGAAAGGCATGGGTGGAGAAAAAAAAAGGGATTAAATGGAAGAATATACACATTAAAAATGACCTACTTCAGTTGTACACGTTAAAGTCTGCTGACGTGATTGCCTTTGAAGTTCCATTTTTATTTTTATTTTTGATACGAAGGGAAGAGAAAACATATGAGAAGAAACTGGCCCGGCTGCTGTCGTTGTCTGGTTGTTTGTTGCTATTTTTTTGGCGTTCTTTTTTTTTTTTCCTCCTGTTGTGTGCTGTGACATGTGTAAAAAAATATATTTTTTTTTGCGCTTTTTACTCATAATTAGCGAAAGACTGAAGAGTATACTAAACGGTTTTTTTTTTCTTTTTTGGTCGTTCTTGTCGTTATTGTCGCCATTTCTCTTATTCTTTCCATGAGGCGAAAAACAATAGCACAATCTAAAAAGAAAACCTTCCACACACACACACACAGAGCGAGAGAGTTAGAGGGAGTGAGTGACGAAATGCTTGCGTGGAATAAAGGGATGCCGTTGTCATGAAAACAAGCAACTCAAGCAAGCTGGTAAATGTATGACCATGATGACATTTTTTTTTTTTTTACGCTGATCACTATTTGCTACGTATGTATGGGTCTACACATATACATGTATGTATGTATGTGTGTGTGTTTCTGGACAATATTTTACCACTGCTGAAAGGAAGGACATGAGTATCCTTGGCGTGCCGCATACATGCCCTACTGTCTGTTTCTCTGTTAGTTGCGTTTTTTTTTTCTTTTTTTTGCCTCCGTTTCACAATGCCATTCCTTTTTTTTTTTCCTTTTTTTACTCTCTTCCTCCCCTCTTTCTTTTCTTATTTCGCCTCTTTATTTCTCCAATTTCCTTTCCGTCTTCTGACACTTGCTTTATGTTAGTGATACTAGTAGTAGTAGTTGTTGTTGTTTATAGAGTGTATAGCAACAGCAGCAACAGGGCACATAGTGCGCTGCGTTCTAGTGATCTTCCTTCTTTTCTTTTTGGCCATTTTTTTTTTTTTGCTATCTAGTGTTGTTGATACCACATCAATCACAGATTAACATCAAGTAAAAACATTGTTGGAGGTGAATGCCCAAACCAGCACCGCGTTACTCAATTGGGCTCCTGCCCACCCCAAAGCGTAGTAATGTAGGCGGACAGTTCCTGCACACACAGAGACACTTTAGTCGTGAAGTGTGGTACCGTCGTCAATACTTTTCTCCTAAGCCTTTTGCGGTGAGCAAGCATATGGGGGGCACTCCACGCATTCTGTTGGATCGTACGCTGTGGCACAGTTTATGGGCATCGAAGATCAACATACCAGACATCAATCGATGGGAGCGTGTGGTGAATAGTCAACGCGTGACCGAGGATCGCTGGGCCCAGGTGGAGGAGGATGGCATCACCTATCAGATCAACTGGAAGTTGTACTGCGAGCGTTTAGAAACCGAGCTGCAAGCGGCGCAAGACCAGCTGCCACAGTATTCCTTCATGATGAAGGCGGTGCCATCGGCGTGGAAGAAGCTTGACATTGAGATCAGCGTCCTGCGTGGGCTTTCCGTGAGAGAAGCCATGGCGCAGTGCAAGCTCTCGATTAGAAAAGGACACATGGCCGTGTTTCGCGCGTTAGAGCTGGCCCAGCAAGGAGCGGAGGCAAAGGGTCTGGACAAGGAGCGGCTCCGCATCGCACACATCACGTGCATGCCGGGTCCGACGGATAAGCAGGTGGATATTCGCAGTCGTGGTTACTATTCATGGAAGACGAAACGTTCATCGCACGTGCTGTTGACGCTTGCGGAGGATCCCGACATGGTTCTGCCTGATCGCACAGCGATTCCCTACGGCTCTTTGATGTCGATGAAGCGCGCGGGGCTCATGGAGGAGCCGACGGTGCTCGACGTGCCGGCCATCACTGCGGAGGGCATTTAAAAGGAGGGATTAACAAGGCACATCGATACACGACACATACATTTGAGATACCCGACTCTCGCAATTCCCTTTCCTTTTTTACTTTGTAAGTCGCTTTGCTTGTGTACATTTCGTTGTGCAGCTGAGGCGTTATTATTATTTGTTTTGTTTTGTTTTGTTTTTGTATGTGTGTGTGTGTGTGTGTGTGTGTGCGGGGAGGGTACGCAAGGTGGAATATTGTGTGTGTGAGAGAGAGAGCGTTATTCTTGAGGTATGCTGTATGCATATATATATATATTTGGTGGTTCATGTGGGTATGAGGGGTACTAAAAAAAAGTCTTAATGCGCATGGGAGGTTGCGTGGTGCGGTCCAGTGCGAATTAATCCGTACGTGGGAGATTGGGGGGTGG
>JASANZ010001908.1:0-23939 GCA_030849805.1 Sergeia podlipaevii | reverse complement strand
CACTTGCAGTACACAGGGCCCTTCTTCTTGTCAAAGTTAAAACTCTTGACGTGGTTGTCGTCAGCCCACAACTTGTGCCAGTGGAAGTCGCTCTTAGCGATCTTACTCCAGAAGAGGTCGTTGCACTCAATCGACTCGCGATACATCTTTTG
Organism: Sergeia podlipaevii; assembly: GCA_030849805.1. Classification (NCBI taxonomy): domain Eukaryota; phylum Euglenozoa; class Kinetoplastea; order Trypanosomatida; family Trypanosomatidae; genus Sergeia; species Sergeia podlipaevii. Next base: position 23,787 of record JASANZ010001908.1, on the reverse strand, counting down.
GCGGTCCTCCAGGTTGGGACCAACATAGGACTTGCTGCGGTTGGCCTCAACAGGCGGCACAGGTGGTGCGTCGGTGTGAAAGTGAAGTTCAGTTGACATTTTTTTCCTTTTGGTGGCGAAAACACAACAACAACAAAAATTGGGGATACAATCAAAAACAGTGGAAGGAACAAAAAAAAAGAGTTTGAACGGTGAATGAAATATAATCGAAAGTATACCAAATGAATGTATATATTGTATGTATTGAAATCCTAATTGTGTTGGGTAATTATAGTAAACGAGAAGAATCAATCAATTTTTTTCTTCTTGACACGCGTTGCACTTTTACAATGCCGTGTAAAACAAAAGAAGGTAAAAATAAAATGAATCAAAAACAGAAGGAAAAGAAAGAAGGCGCTAAAACCGTTCGATTGACAAGTAGGGGGAGAATATATGTTTATATGCTTGTTGAAATGGCAATAGCAAAGCTCAAAATGCTTCTTCCTAACTCAAAAAATATGCGTTCACTATCCACACACACACACGCACACACACACACACACACACACAAACAAACACACACAACAGCCTCTACAAGACAAAGACCGTACTTACCCTCGCTCCTTCTTTGTGGTGGCTATGGCTTGAGAAGATCAAATATAAGTGAGGATGCGCGGTTTTTATATGCGTACCAAAGCTTATAAGAATAGAAGGCAGATACTAAAAGGAAGCAAAAAAAAAAAAAACATGATATATTATTGATAAAAAAAAGAAAACAAGATGGAAAGATTGTATTGACGTGAAACTCAACGTGTGTAGATAAAAGCAAAGTGAATACCTATTTTTTTTAAAGACTGCTTTAAGTCCCGATTAACGTTTCCTTTTTAAAACTCGTTCTCAATATTGTAAAAGCCTAGAGAGCAAAAATATAATAATAATAATATTGTTCATCTGTGAAGAGATGTCAAAGCACGCACATTGCTCTAAACAATTGAAATAACAACAATAATAGCAAAACACAAGAGGGATAAACGCAGCTACTTCTACAAAGCGTAGTGGAAAAGCATTGTCTACTGCAACTCTCCACCCTGCCCCTTCTGCTCGCGCGCTGCGTCTGCTTCCCAAAGTATTATGACCTTCGTTTGGGATTACTGCCATGACGACTACCCCCGCTGCTACCACCGCATCTTCGGTCAAATCCAGGCCAGTCGTCAAGTCCGTAAGCTCCACCACTGTCGTCTCCACGGACCGTGTTCGATTTTCGTGGCTGCTGCAGTTTTGACAAACCAACAAGAAACGCCTCGTCACTGTGCTGCCTGCTTGCTGGTGGCTTGCAGACATGCACCTTTAAGAAGTATCTGTGAGCTGCAGTGTAGAGCTCTTGGTACGACCCGTGGCTGCTGCCAAGGACCTTGCAGACGAAATGTCCGCCTGTCATAAGCAAAGGGACAGCAAAGTCGAGAGTTTTGGAGTTAAGCTCGCAGATGCGCTGCCGGTCCTGAGCGCCACCCACGCGGTTTGGGCACATATCAGAAGTGATCACATCAACACCCGCTGCTTCATTCAAAGAAGAAGCACTCCCCATGTTTCCACTGGGTCCTAACACCCCTCTTGCGTCCAAACGAGAGATGATGTCGCGCTGTGTAGCAAGACTGGTAAAGTCACCGCAAAGAAAGGTTGCGTTCGTGATGGATGCGCGAACGTTAAGCAAGTCAACCCCAATAATGTGGCATCCATCTCCAGCACGCTCGCGTATTACCTGACACCACCCTCCTGGGCTGCATCCCAGATCTACCACTGTCTTCGTCTTGTGTCGGCTAAACAGTTTGAAACGGTCATCCAAGTGGAGGAGCTTGAAGGCGCTGCGGGCAATGTAACCACGCCTGCGCGCCTCAGTGACAAACGGATCGTGTGCTTGCTTCTGAAGCCATCGCTGGCTAAGGCAAGGCCTGCACAGCCGCAGAGCTCCTGTCATGCACCGACAATACTCCATACAGAAACAGAGGAAGAATGAAAAGATAAGAGTTTTACATAAAGAGGCCAAAAGAGGGATCGCCACGTGTAGAGCACATTTATGCTATATCAGTGAAAGGCGATAGCAGCAACAACAACAAAAAAGAAGGTAAAAAGTTATCCGCACGATTTTTAATATTGCTTTCCGTGCAGAGTGCTTGCGCTTGCCTTTCATAATATGCTTTGAAAATACTCAGGTTTTTTTTTCATGCGTGTGTGACGACTAAACACGTTTCTTAATGATATATGCAATGAAATTCATCACCCGCGGACGTAATGAAGGAAAATACATTCCTCTCTGAGACTGCATACAGAAAAGGAAAAAAAGGAAAAAATATATACAAGAGAATGAGAAGATTGGGGAAAGCTAAAAGCGGTCACTGTGTTGGTTCAGTGTGAGACCTCTTGCATATTCTTTTTCATGGTTGTTTCACACAAGTACCTCCTGCATACCCCATATCAGTTTCAGCTCGCGCGACTCTTTCGAGTACGTCATGGTTAGCTCCTCTCCTTTGCTAATGTCCCGTAGTGAGCGTAGACATACTAAGGGGCCAGTAATAGGTGACACGTCGCGCTCTGGCACCATGACCGCTACATTTTCATGCTCACTATGATTGCACATATCGATGATTGGACACAGAAATGAAATGGGCTCAGAGACAAGGGGGGAGTCAGCCGTGTCGGCCTGGACAAAAGTGTTGTCCGCGTATGCATCAGCGAGGGGAGTGTCGCGAAAGGCGAACTGCAAAGTCGCTCGGTGGTCAATGGGCACCATGCGGCTGTATATCATACACAACGCATACACAATCACCGGCCTCACTTCCGCTTGCGTAATGCTAAACGCATCCGCAATGACATCCTGTCCTATCCGACACACCTCTGTACCATTCAGCCATCCATCCAGGTGAGCAGCAAGTTGCTCAAAGTTGCCTTCCGTTCGAGGCATAAAGTCCATATACGCAATTGCGTCCGCACCTGGTAACGCCGCCAGCCTCTGCGGGTCACAGGTGCGCATGATGGTAAGAAACGCCATTTAAAGGGCAAGAAGGAGCTGGTTGTGTCGTATAAGTGCCCGTTCAGCAATACGGCTGTTACGCAGAAATTCAGGACTAAGAAAATATTTGGCCTGTATCTCCTGGGGGAACATAGAGAAGAACTCTGTGCACCGTATCGCGGTTCCAGGGTCGATGCATGCCCGCTCCGACACCACGACGATGTTTTCGTCCTTTGCGATGTCCTTGTTGGCGATGAGACCTCTCAGTCTGCATGCGGTTGCTAGTACAGAGGCTTCGGAAGAAACGGCAGACGCCGAAGTACCTGCTACCGCTGTCGCTGCTGCTGCTGGTGGTCTCCGTGCAACGTAACCGATACGGCACAGACCTCTAGTAACGACGTTGTGGTTGTGGCAATACTTGATAAAGCCAGTAGCAATGTCTTGTGAGGAACTCAAAAGTCTCACAAAGTGCCGGCTTTCGTATGAAGACATTTGCGCCTTTCTTTTCCCTTTATATATATATATATTTATATTTAAATGTTTTGATTTTAGTTACGGTAGATCGCTCGATATGGGTTGACTCCTTTATTTTCTATTTTACCTCTACTGTTCCGTTGTTGTTCTTTCCTGTTGTTGCTTGAAAAAAAAACCAAAAAAGTAGGTTCCCATAGAAAAAATAATAATGTAAACGCTTGAGTAGCAGCGGATGATGCAAAAGAAGAATAAGATGATGCAGAGAAATACATATATGTGTGTGTGTGTTGGCATCCAAATTAGCAAGGAAAAAAATAGCTAAAATAAATCAAAAGTGCTAAATAAAAATAGAGGATTTTTTTTTTTGTGTGTGTGGCTATGAGTGACCACGAGGTAACAATAATGCCAAATAACAAAAAAGGAAGTACACACATATGTAACAGAGCCAGTGAGAAGTATCAAAGGTAAAAAAGAATATAATAATAATAATAATGAAAAGGAAAGCCAAAAAAAGAAGGGAACGAAGGAAAGGGGGGGAGAGAGAGAGTAGAACGAGGGTAGAAGGAGGTTCATACGCATTTTTCCTTCAAAAACCAACACACACACACACACACACGCGGAAAAAAAACAAAAAGGATGCATTTATGCATGAGTGCACAAATATGTATGTAAGTGGACCACATCTTCTTTACAGCGTATACATACGTATATAGTTGCTGCATCCACACCACAAGAGAGAGAGAAATTTTTTTTTGTGTGTGATGAACAGTCCACTTATACATGTTTCGAAAGGGCGGTCGATACATAACGTGCTACCTTTTTCCCCTATCCCCACATACAGTTATTGCAGTACCACGTAACAAATATAAAAGTTTACGCACTTGTTGGTGGTTGGGATGATATTTTCTCGCAGTTATGTATACAAATAACTATAACTTAACTGCCAGGGGGAAAGAAACTTCGTGTGCGTGAGAGTGCATATATATGCGCATGAGGCAGGGCGGGTGGGGAGAGAGAGAGGTTGAATATATATATGATAACGCCCCCAAGGTGAGAGCATCATTAAGAAATTATAGTACTCAGTCCCCCTCCCTCCCAATCCCCCACCTCAAAATAGTGATAATTATAAGAGCACGGAAGCGATAACAAACATGAATGACTGACTTGTATTCCGCCCCTCGCCTATCTTCACGTTTGTGCACTCCTCATTCTACTTCGACGGAGAGGCATGGCGTGTGGGTGTGTGCCCTCCTTTTGTATATATGTTTATGATTCACCTCTCTCTATCTCTCACACAGAATTTTATCGTCCCGTTCTGAGAACCCCAAAAAGAGCACAAGAAAAAGGAACGAAAAGATAACAAAAGCAATGTGGAGTAAAATAATACTAATACTGTGAAGAAACATCTAAACACGCGTATATATTGCTTGATTGGCTAGAAATCTGTTTGTCAATCTATCTACCTTTCTTCGCCAGTTTCAACACATCAATTCAATTTCCTTATACTATAGAATGTATCTCACAACTCTTTCCCCCCCCTTTCCTCTGCCGCTATATTCCTGTTGTCCTTTCAATAAGTCGGATATTATAAGAAAAAATAAGTAAAATGACAGAAAGAAGGAGAAACTTAAAAAAAATATATATATGTATCTCTGATCAGCATTGGTTACTAAAACTTTTGCGAGTATGTCGCGGCTAATCTTCCTTCGTATCTCCCTTTTCTACCTTTCATTAAAAAAAAAAAAAGCACTCCCTCTCCCCCACGCCACCTAGTTTGTACCCCCTGCATGATCACAACAACGCTGGATCTGTGCATATGGTGCCCTTGCGAAGTACTTAGGCAAGTGCTCCCTCGCCACCGTTTAATGAACATTTCTCTCCTTTGTAGCGGGGAGGGGGAGAGGAGGAGGTGATCAACTAGGACAGAAGTACATATATATATAGTAATCATGATAAACGTCATCTCTTTGGCTGTAACTACTTCCTAAATAAATGTGTGAGTAAAAATAAAGCACACACACACACGAAAAAAAAACACTGCAATACAAAAAAAGGTAAGTGTGTAGCTGTGCGTGTGTGAGGAGCATATGAAGGATCAAAAAGATAACAATAAAAAATGGCTATCTTTTTTCCCTTTTTTTTGTCTTCAATGTACCTTGTAAACCGATGCGTGTGTAAGCTCCCTACTTCGCATTAACCTTCTCCTTTTGAATCATTTCAGTTGTGATGAAGAGGTCGCGAATGTACGCAGGGGATGGATCGAGGAGATTGATCTCGAGACTCTCGCGAGTATCAGCGGGGAGATTCTCTCGGCTCAGGCCCTCGTCGTAATTGAACTGGAGACGAGAAACGCGCGTCGGGTTGGTAGTAAAATGGGGAGGATTCATGGGCATCTTGTTTTGTGAAAAGGCAAAAAAAAAGTGAGCCAAAAATGTGTACTGAATAGTAAGCGAATCAAAATACTATCTAAATCATTTAGATTGATTATGAACACACACACAAAAAAAAAAAATGCAAAGAAAAAAGAAGCAGAGAAAATGCGTGTTTTGCTCAACAACAACAACAACAAAAACAACAACAACAATATAAGTATATCTGAATGCATACACTGGCATTGAAGGCAGACTTCCGACTTAGTTTCAAGAATAAAACAACGATTGCCCCAGAATTATCTATACGCAAACTCTGCCGTCCTTCGTCATAATAATAATAATAATAATAATATTTTACGCTATATTTGCTTCAACTCACAGTGGCTTTGCGTCTTCGTGTTCCTTGCTCTTGCATTTCCATTCCCATTTTTATATGGTAAAGAAACAAAAAAAAAAGAACCGACTAAGGGAAAGGCACAAAAACAGATACCAAACAAAATGAAAGAAATGCCAATAATCTCATAAAATAATAATAATAATGACCAGTCCAAAAATCAGTAAAAAAAATAATAAACAAACAATCAAGCCGCGCACGTACGTACACACAAGCAAACATATATATAGAAACAATGTGTAATAATCGAAGGAAGAAAAAAACATATAAAGAATCAGGAGATTACATAAGTGTGAGTGTGCGTGCGTGTGGGTGTGAACATCAGGACCAACAAAAACATACATTTTGCGTACTCACTATTCATTCAAAAAAAAAAAAACACCCAAATTGCCGTCACTACGCCCATCTCTAAGATACACTAAGTTTTCAGTACTTTCCTCGCTTTCTCTTGTGTCCCTTCTATAGTAGCATGCAGCTACCTACATATTTATTAAAACGAATGCTACTCCCCTGTAGCAAGAAGCTGCTCTATACCTACTGCAAGGCAGTCAACCGTGCGTGCCCCTCCCCCCAATATATATAACTATATAAGAAAAGAAAACAAAGTTCACAGGCATACACAGACATGCACATACACTCTGTATATAACGAAAACAACAGCAACAGGAGCAACATATTTATGCGGGCTGCTATCTGTAAATAATTTATAATGCAATATAAATGTATAAAATAGTATGTACGTATGTGTGCGTGCGGAAGTGTGAATGCCTTCTGTGCTTGCCAAAAGGAATATATAAGTACAAGAAAAAACACATAGATATCGAGATACAAGGTAACAGATCGCTAGCTTGCAGTAATTAATCATAAAGGTCTGCCTCTCTCACACACACACACACACAAGGCAACAACAACAACAACAAGCTATCCTTTATACCGCTGTACCTCACTATTTTTTTCATTAAAGAAAAGCAAAGAAAAAAAGGACACCTTAAGACAGTAGTGAAAGGCAAGATAAACATCTCCATAAAAGCAATAATATATATATATCGGCATAAACAAAATCAGGAAAAACCGAAAGGTCAAACTGCTATCTATCTCACTTACACGTAAAGACAACAAAAAACAAAACAAAGGAAAAAGAAACGCATTTGCAAGTAAAAAGTACAAGTGCTGCCCGATTTGAGATATAACAACCTTTCTATATATAAAAACCGTTTTATAATAATAATACGATTTAACGACTAAAGGAAGCGGAAGAACGAGCGATTCTTCTTCTCGACCTCGGCAGGATGAGCGTGATTGTACTCCATCACCTTCTGATTCTTCATCTCTGGGCTGTACCCTTCCATCGCGTTTTGATGCAAAAACTTGAGCTTGTTGCGGCTCACTACGAGACACTCGCAATCCAACTTCTCACGTATGTTAATGGGTAGAGACTCACGCTCCAGTCCTGCGTTGTAATTCTCCACGAGGCGACTCACACGATACGGGTTGGTCGTAAACTGAGGTTTATTCATGGGCATTTTTCGCGTTCTGTATTGATAGGCCGATAGTGGGAGATGGAAGGGGGGGGGGAGGGTCTCTGTATATATATAGACAGATAGGTGTATGTATGTGAACAAGAATGTGAGTAGAGTGGTTGAGAACAAAGAAGAAGAAAAGCACTAACGAAAAAAAAGTGTATTAATGAAAGAAAATGTAGAAAAAAAAATATGTGATATCCGTGCTGCAATATAAACCGTAAAGGAATGTATGTGTTTTCAAAAAAAAAAAAAAAAAAATTTTCAAAAGAGAAATAAGAAAGAAAGAAACAGAAAAAAAAAATTGTATGCAAGCATTATTCAGTGCTATATATATAAAGGGGCTCACATAGCAAGAAGAGCCGCTGCGCTATTAGTTACTTTGGTTAAATCCACAATGGAGAGCCCTCTCAGACAAAGTGGATCACTCAATCCACATAAAACAAAACAAAACAAACCCGCCAGAATATTTGTCAAGAGAAGCTCCATATACATTATGCGTAAGCTCTCTTTAAAGCGCTTTCGCTTTTTTCTAAGTTTTTTTTTTTGTCTCTAAGTATAGCACACAGACGTCTATGAAAACGTACACTACCACTTCTCAAAAAAAAAAAAAAGGAACGAAATAGTCAACAACTGCAGTTCATCTCTCTCTCATCATCTGTACCACCCCCTCTAGAAGACTAAAAATAAGCAGCTAGTTTTATTTCCCTTTTGTTTTCTTTTGTCGCGGAAATTCAATAATCGTGGGTTTGAATTCTGATCATGCGTGCGCTTCCAGGTACAAAGTATATATATATATATATGCTAAAAAGTACAACAAAAGAGATACTAACTCAGCAATAACAATAACAGTAACAATAAAAACGTTCACAATCTAAAAAAAAAAACATATATAAATATATATATAAATATGGTAGTAATAACAATAGTAGTACAGTCAAATAGCTAAACAAAACGACATTTTGACAAAAAGAGAAAAGGAAAATAAGGATAATAATCTAAATATATTCATCTTGCCTACTAACCTACAACAACAACAAAATAATGAAGCATATTTTCTCCCTTCTATAAGACACACGCCAGTATACACGTAGGTAGACAAAAAAAAAGGCACGATTTCCTCTCCTACATATATATAGATGGATAGCTTTATTTGTATGTGTGTGTGTGTTTCTCCCTTTCATCGTACTTTCTTCACCCTCGCATGCTCTAACATGACGCCGTATTGCGATGTCTTACGTTTTCTATTCTTCCTCCTATTCTGTATTTGTCGTGTTTTCGTTTTTGCTGTTGCTGTTGCACTAGATATCCCCTGCGCAGTAGTTCATCTCCCTCCCTCTTCCTTCTACTTAGACTTACGAGAGGAGGTGCCCTTCCGGCGCTCAGTCGACTTCCTCGTTGGCTTCTCATCCACCTCAGACTCTGAGTCCACTTCCGCGTCCTCCAGATAGGGCTCAGGGGTTGTCCTGGCCGCCACGAGAAACATGGCAGCTCCGAGCACAGCGATCCAGAGTCCAACTTCTGCAATGCACATGCAGCACGAGCCTGTCCCCCCGGGCTTCACAAAGCGGGCCACGTAGGCAGTGTACAGACGACGCAAGCAAAGGCATGCACGAAATGCGGCCACCACGTAGGGACGCGCCAGTTGTCCAATCACGATTGCAGGCGCAAAAACAGGTGGAGAGAGCTTCAGTGTCATGATTATCAATACGTCAAGCACGACGACGCCATTGGGGATCGCAATAAGAGCCACCAGCAACGCCCACCCGAGCGGAGTGGAAAGCTTCCGGTTAATCTTGTTGTTTCGGCGGTTGCGGTGAGGCTCCTTGTAGAGGGCTTGAAGAAGAGCAAACTCAGCGGCAATGGCGCCTGCAGAGTACACAAACTTGCCGGTCGCGTGTGCACCAACAGGTACAACGCCAGCAGCTCCGTCCTCAGCGGCAGCACTCGCGGAGAAGCCACGTCCGACCACCACAACGGATGCTGCGCCATCAATCAGATTGCGCAGTAGCGGCCGTGCGGCTTCAGGAATCATAGCAATGATGGCATCTCTGCAGGCACGCCCACGGGACTTCACAACTTCCGCAATACGCGCGGCGTATGCACTGACGGTACGGAGAGTCGTGGAGAAGCAAACACATAAAGAGGACATCCTAGAAGACACAGCACTCACCATGACTTGAATGACGTTGCAGATAGGAGCAGTGATAGCCTTGCATGACGCGCGCACGCCTGCGGTAGCGTTCGCCATAACATTGATGACACCGGAAACGGAGGATGTCACTGAGTTGCTGATGCGAGAGTAGGTTGACTTCACGGTGGCACAGACGTTCGCGGCGGCCCTGCTCACGCAGCTGCGGATACCAGAAGTAGCAGAGAGAAGTGCATCCGTCATACGAGTAAAGAAGTCGCGGACACACGCGCAGACACCAGACATGGTAAGCAAAAAGGAAGTTTTCGTGTCAGTCGTATAGGACGTCACGGTAGAGCGGATTCGATCTGCGTTTGTCTTCACCGCATCCTGCGCGCGCGTAGACGCCGCGTGGAACGATGCCTTAGCGTTGTTCGCTGCGGCAGTGGTAGCCTCCTTGGTGGCCTGGTAGTGAGTGCTGGCACGCTCCGCAAACTTGTCTACCGCTTCCGTAACCTCTTTCACCGCCTCAGACGAGGGAACCCATCGTGCAGATTCCTGTTGCGTGTCCTCCACCGCGTGCTCCATGGGTTCCGCCTCCTCCTGTGTGAGGGCGCCTTGGCACAAAGCAAGCAGCACCCATAGAGCGAGCAGAGTAGTAAGCCAGTTGAGCTTCATCTTGTCCACAGAAATATCAACAAAAAATAATAACAGTAAAAGTGATGAAGCAAAGGACTCCAAGAAACTGTTTCCCTTTTTCTTTTCTTTTGATGGGATAATAAAAATCTATATTTGTGCTATATGCACGTGCTACGATCAAGAGGTTCCTCGCGTTCTCTACCTTTCCTTCTAATCTCTCTTTTTCCACTTAGAAAAGTGAAGTTTATTCAATAAAAGTGATGTTTGGTAATTCAAGGAAAGTACCCTAAATCCAATATGGTGCGATACATATATAAAAGAGAGAAGTAATAATAGAATGGAATGTTCAGATATACGATGGAACAGAACCAATCATATATATGTTTAAGTCACCACATGCCCGATACGTCATATCATGCCATACCTACTCGTGCCCAATATAGTAATATAGAGAATTTTTTAAAGAGGAAAACATAACGAAGCGATCGCAGTTGCAATGTGCCCACATAACAAGCGAGTACAACGATAAAAAAAATATTATAAGCGTTTTTCTTTCTCATTATAGTAAAACATTGCGCCACATTGAGAGGCAAAAAAAAAAATATCATAAAGAAAATGTAAAAGTTATATTCAGAAGAAAATATCAACCAAAAACAACAACAACAACAACAAACGAATCGGCACGGACAAAACAGAGACATGACAATCACTTCAAACCAAAATAGATATATTTTTTTCAAAAAAAAAATAGCGAAGTTGCAGAGAATAAGAGTGTATACAAAACAAAAGTGAAATAAAGTGTTATATATCCATAAAAAAAAAAAAACGTTCACAGTACACTACTTGCAGCGCTTCGTCGGCGCTTTTGCAAAATCAACTCTCCAGCAGGGCCGTACTTTATGGCCAGCCACAGATACACTCCCACAATAGTGATCATCAAAAGCGCCGTTGTCACACTACCTATCGCTCGCGGGCTGGCCTCTTCGGCGGCGAAACTGTGAGATAGCGTGTGAGCATGATTGCCGCCACCTGCACTTCCGTCATTGCCTTCTTGTACGGCGGAACTCTCCGCATCTCTTGAATGTGATCGCCCTCGTGCCTCCGCCACCCGCTTCATTAACGCGCGAAGTACAGACAAGAGCAGCCTCAAGAAGCTCGTAATGAAATCGAAGACTTGCAGACAGACAAAAGGTAAGCCTCCTGTTGTACGTCGCAGGAATCTTTTTCCGTCTGTGGCGTCTCTGCACGCACATCGAAGACGGTCCGTCATGCATAGCCGCCTCCCACAGCGAGAGCAGGCTACAGTAAACTCTGGCAGGCATGGAGTCTGACAAACCGCGCAGGCGATCATGCCAGTAATGGAAGATTGCCGCGAGCGGATAGGAGGGGTGTGCAGAGGAGTCCGGTTTCCCGATGATGGTCGCTGTGAGCACTGATGGCGCACGCCATGTTCTTCACAGAAGAAGTGATGACAGTACTCACATTGAATAGGAAGAAATGTCTCTGCGTGGCAGCCTGTACGCTCACACTTGGTGACTTGCTCGAGGCCCACTGACATGATAATAAATAGATATATGAACAACAACAACAAAACAAGTAGTAGTAGTAGTGCTAAATATAGATGATTGTTGGATTGCTATGATTTCTTTTTATATATACACTGATAATAATAATAATGCACGCCCGCCTCTCCTCCCCAGTTTGTTATTTGGAAAAAGAAAGAAGGACGTCTACAAGTGAATCAAAAAAAAAGTTTTTAAAAACACGAGGAACAAACGTATATTGTCAAGTGTCGATTTCAGTACATTTCCGCAAGTGAAGAGAAGTGTTCAACAGAGAAATGACATCGTTTAATCATTCTTTTCATATATAAGATAATATCAGACGCAGACACAACGGAAAAAATAATAGTGTTTTTGCATCTTTTTGTTTTCTGATTTAATGGAATTGCATGATTGTCTTTTTTTTTTTAGTGTCTGTGTGTGTATGAATGGCTACCATGTAGAAAAGTCTACACATATCGCACGATTCACGTCGGGACAACGAGAATGAAAGCACCAAAAGAGAGAGAGAGTGAGAAGAAATATATATATATGTGTGTACAGCAAACATCTCAAACAAACCATTACTGCACCTAGCCACCCCGAGTACTTCTCTCGCCGCTTAGGCCCCTCCTCCTCCTCCACCAGTCAGTTCAATTTTGCTTGCTTACACCTTTTTTTTACTTTTTCTCTGCAGCGTAGAGCAACCAGCGTGGCTGTGCTAGCCGATAGACACAATAGTTGTACGTGTTTATTAGAAGCTTACACGCAGGCGACACCGCAGAAAAAAAATAATAATTCACTCGCGGGTACGCAAGCATATTCATGTGTCAACTACATCCATAGAAGCTGATCATATATATCTATATTTGTAAACAGGTTTTTACAGTAAAAAAACACACACGCACACAACAATCAGTCACACTTTAAGTTTTGATATCAACAACAGTACTTGGAGCATATCCGTCTCATATAGCAAAAATAAATAATAATAAAAAGGATAAGACCATAAACAACAACAGCAAAAAAAGGAAAACTTTGGATTTTTTCTTGTTGTGAAAAAATGTCCCGATATCAACATTTTTACTTCCCAAAAAACAAAACTATAATAATAACAATAATAATAATGCACACCTTCACACACTCACACATAGACTCTCTTCTCTCTCTCTCTCTCTCGCCTGTATTGTGCCCACATTCTTTGACCCCATTTCCCTCTTCCTTTGTTTACTGCGACACAGGGGGCAAACGGGTGTAGTATACCACAGTGGTAAACTTATTGCAGTACCGCGTCGTCACTCCCATCACCGCGTGCTCCTCTCTACGCTGGAAGTACACGTGATTGATGGTGACACTCAGCGGCAATGGCAGGTTCTCAGGCCTGACACGGATGCTCTCTTCCATCGTGGTGTCATCCCCCATCACCTCCATCCTTCCGTTCTTCGCGCAGCGCACAAGCGTAGGCGGCGTGTTGAGCGGCGTGTAACGCAGATGCAGCGGGACAATCGGTGGGTACTTGCGGGACTCCTCAAACATAATGGCGTCCTGGCCCCATCCATTACCGTTGTCCATGATGTCATCGTCTTCTTTGGTGGTCAGCAGCACATCGTTGAGAAAGATTGTGTTCGCTGGCTTACCATCCTTCGCTGGCGTCGGCGCTGGCAGTGGCACCGACGGGGTCGCCCCTGCTCCTGGCTCGGCTACGGTAGCAGAGGCCGCAGTGATAGAAGCTGGCATGACCTGCTCCTGACCAGACGGGGCGAGGGTCTGCGTTGCGTCTATCATCTCTTTTCCATCGACAATAAAACGATAGTTGTGGTTGCCAGGTGGGAGCTCCAGAAGAGCATAGAAAGAGTCTGTGCTAGGCGTCATGGGCAGTGGCTGCCAGTTCATTGCCTCTACTGCCACATAAACAGGCTTTTCTACCTTGATAAGACCTCCCACGTCCTTGCCGACATAGCGCAGCACGATGGGAAACATGCGGCCCTGCGCAGAAAGCGGGGACTGGACACCGGCGTGACTATTCACGGAGGTCCTGCTGCTGATGCTACCGTTGTTTGCTATACCGAGACGATTGGGGTCCGTGTGTTGTGGTCCTCCCACTGGGGAGCCCGCAGTGTGTAGTACAGCATCATTGACCGCGGAGGAGCGCACTGCTGGACGACTAGAAGACGAAGGACCTCCACTGGTGGGCTGAGGACGCTTACGCTTGACCTCCTTCCCTTTTGTCTGTCCCATCACTCCAGTTTTCTTCTCCCTCTCGGATAGCTGGAGCACTTGGTGTATCCTTCCGACTACGTATGTATTTGTGAATGTGACAAGAAGAGGCAGGAGTGCGTATATATATATGTATATATATATATATATGTATAGTTGCGGGTATTCAATGAGATAGGAAATAAAGCAGGTACTATTGTGTGGTACACTAGAAACAATAAGAAATGCCAGATGATGGTAACAATGAAATACTTTGGCGCACTTATGATAAACGAAAAAGATGAAAAAAGAAAAAAAAGTAGACAGAAGAAATCGTGTTAGAAACCATAGAGCGTACATATGAAGACAAGCGGAAGCATATTTGCTTCCTCCCACCTTTTAATAATGCAGACATACGTGAGAGATAAATATCTCTGAAATTGACACACACACACACACATGCGAAGAGGAATAAAGGAGAGATACTTGAAAAATACCGCTTTCCCGTTAGCACTTGCCTTCATTTCGTTTTCTTTCAACCTGTGAAAATACCAAAAAAAAAAGATAATATATAGATACGCGGTTTCAAAGTGTGAAAGGGAGATAATTGGATTCCCTTTTCTATTTTTACATATACAAGTGTGAGTGCGCACGCCGCGCACCGTGAGCTTTTCTTTTCTATCCTTGGGGTACTGACTTTCAGTACTCTACCTTCAATTCAATGTGCTAACATTTTGCTTTACATTCCCTGCGCAGCGCGCACAACCTTCTCCCGCCTCAGTTGCTCTTCCAATTCCTTCAAAACAGCCATGCGGTGACTTGTAAACTCCTCTCCATTGACGCCGCCATCACGAAGAAGTTGCAGGTTTCTCTCTCGCTCGCTCTCACCAACCACTGCAGCAGGCACCTTACCACCTTCGCGACTACCTGCATATTCCCCCACGACTGCCTCTTCCTTTCCTCCTCCCGCCTTCTTGTTCGCTGCACTGCTAGAGCACCGTTCCTGCTCCAACACGTCACGCTGAAGGCGCCGTACGCTTTCTTCCTGAAGGCGGCGCATCTGCCGCCTCTGGGGGTCATTCGTGATACATTGAAGACCTTCGAGGGACTCATGCAAATCGAGTTCAAAGAGTGCGGCTTCAAGTGCATGGCGTTGCTCGTCAGTCATTACTGTGCGGTGAGCGGTATCATCCGTTGTGTCTTGAGTCTGTGGCTTGAGATAAACAGGAAGCTGTACGGGGCGTGCACGACGTGCGCGTAAACACAAAAGTTGCTGGCGAGGGTAGGAGACACGGAGATGCTCGGGTACAGCGTCGCGCAGCTCGCGCTCCTCCACGGTCAGCTCAGCGCCTTCTACGTCGCCAATGACATGTAACTTGCCTTGAGCAAGCTTTCCCTCAATAAGTTCAGCAAGTTGGTCTTCGTACTCTTCGAAGAGCCGTTGCTTTACGCGTTCGAACTCTATGTGGGTCATATACGAATGTGCGTTTTGAACTTAGTACGAATGGATTCAGGGGAGTAGTTATGCAGATGTATATACACACACACAAGCAATGAATGAACAAACAAAGAAGATTAACGGGGAAAGAGAGAGAGAGAGAGAGAAAGAGTAAGAGAAAGATGCAGTATCGCATAAAATCCAAAAAAAAAAACTTTTAAAAAAAGAAGCAAACGGACAAACAAAGTAACAACTAGACACAGCGACACAGAGAGCGTGTGTCGGGGGTTGTGCTGAGAAACAATATGAAGCAGCTTGTATAGAACAATGTGTATGCCTTCTCAAAATACAGGATATTCTATAAGACAGTGCGCAATATCCAACCAATCTTCACACTCACACACAACACGATGGAAGAAATCTGGATACACACGACGAAATGCGCGCAAGCATTCAATGTATGTATATTATCACAAAATATAAATATTTACTCATTCGCATCTTCGCTAGAGCTGGTAGAAGACTCTTCAACAAGACCCACATCCACGTCAAGCAAAGAGGCATTCACCCCGAGCGTCTCGGCAACTGGATGGAGGGCATGAGCGAGCTGTTGTACCGCTACCTGCACCTTGGAAAGTATCGCGAGGTCCAGCTCGTGCTCTTCCACCATCTCCAATGCCTCGATCGCACTGCGCTGCAGGGTTCCCACTGCGGTTTGCACCATCGCAAGCTCACGAAAAAAGAAGACAAAGACATCGTCAAGGGCAGCCAACTCGGGGACTGCGGACGTTTTCTCAGTGTTCTTGAACGATTCAGTTGGCTTAGCAGCGGAAACATTCGCAACACCTGATGCCTCTCCCCCATTGGTATCGTGATGTTGCTGTGCCAATTCCGTTTTCACACGTTCCACACATTGCTGGAGGTTATCC
This sequence comes from Sergeia podlipaevii, assembly GCA_030849805.1. Classification (NCBI taxonomy): domain Eukaryota; phylum Euglenozoa; class Kinetoplastea; order Trypanosomatida; family Trypanosomatidae; genus Sergeia; species Sergeia podlipaevii. The sequence goes on along the minus strand of JASANZ010001908.1, from coordinate 7,167 downwards.
CGCAAGCCAGAAAGTGCGTCTGCGGTAGACCTCAGGTTCTCCTCCCCGCCAGACTCCAGTGCCTCTGTGCGTGCCTCCAAGGCCGCGAGTCGCTTTATCAAGGAAGAAGTTATCTCTTCACCATCGTCACTCTGCTCCTGCCTTGATGCCTTGACTGCGCTAGCAGTACAGTTCTTTCTGTCAGCTTGAGTGTCTACAAAGGCTTTCATTTCAACCTCCATCTCTTGCCTGAGAGCACCGCACGCAGCGTCAGAATGCGCCGTGGCTTCCGCTAGCACCTCTCGGTGATTCTCCAGCTGTTCCTTCTTGAAATTCGACAGCTGTCGCTGTAGCGCCATGACGTCATTAGACTGCTCCTCGCTCCTCTCCTCCATGCCACGCAGCTTCAGCCTCAGTGGGTTCAGGGAGGAATCGACCTCAGAATGCAGGGCTGCAAGAGAGTCACTGAGGCGCTCTGTGGCGCTCTGCTGCGCTGCTCTGTGGGCAGTGCTAAGAGACACCACACGCTCCTCCAGTGTGGACAGTCGTGGTTCCACACAAGTGTTAAATGAAAGCGTTGATGGAGTAATGGTGGCGTCGTCCAATGCAGGCGATGCTCCCTTGTCGTGCTGCTGCTGCTGCTGCTGCTGGACCTCAAGGGCTGCCACACGTTCAGATAGTGCATTTACCGCTGGATTGTTTGACTCATTGGCCGCAAGCGCAGACACACGATCTGCTACAGCGTCATACTTCGCCTTCGAGGCACTGACGGAGTCCTCGAGCGCCTTGACAGCTACTCGCAGCTGGCTGAGTGCTTCTGTAGTACAAGTAGGGGGAAGGAGATGTGGATGCAAGGCAGCTGCAATCTGTTCAAGCGCCAGATCCTGTGCTGTGAGCGCGTTCGCCAGTCGCAGTGGCGCAACGAAGTCTTTCATTCGCTCGACAGCACTCTGCAGCTGTCCACTTGTAGTCTCTGCGTGAGACTCAAGGCGTGCACTCAAGTGTGTTGTCTGCTCTGCGACACGAGCTTCAGCGTGCTGTTGCTGCTGAAGGAGGTGAGAAAGTTCCTTCTCAAGACGTGACTTGAGACTCTGGGCGTCACTCGCAACGCTGCTCACCTGCATAGCGATAGCCGCCACCCGTTCCTCTAGCTCAGGTACACGCTCATCGCTCAGAGAGGTCAAGGTAGTAGCAGTCGCGGTAAGCCGGGCAGCGGTGCGGGCTGTCTCGGTAGTGTGTGCTTGCTGAAGAGTCGCTAAGCTGACAGCGAGTTCCTCTACACGCGTGGAAAGCTCTGGGGATGGCACAACACCACCAACGCCACCTGTTGCTGAGGCGGTGCCAGCAATGCTAGGGGTACGAACAGGGTTTACAGCAGCCACAGAGGCGACTCGAGACCCAAGTGCAGACACTGTTGCCTCAACTTGCGCTAGACGTTCATCAAAGGCGGCCTGTGACTCTGCGGAGGTTACTTGTATCTTGGACAGCCGCTCTTCCATTCTAGTGGCACGACGCTCAGACGCATCGCGAGCAGCAGCAGCCTCGCTTGTGTATCCATCGGTTGCTTCGCGGAGACGTCCTTCTGCCTCGCGGACGAGTGTCTCCGCGGCTCTACGGGCATCCTTCAGTTGCTGAGCTGTCACGGAGTCACGGTGTTCAGTGCTACCCTGAAGTTGTACAATGGAATCAGCGTGCTGTGCGATGCGTTGCTCCAGCTTGTCAAGCCGATCAACGCACTCCCCATTCAATGTCGTCTTTAGAAGCTCAATAGACGCGGTAATAGGAGCGAGTGCACGCGGCACAGAGGCCTTCATCTCCATCGCGGTTGTCTCTAGAGCACCGAGTCTCTCTTCGTGATTCTGCTTCGCGGCAGCCACCTCGCGCACAAGCGTGGCCTGCGCTGTATGAACGTCTTTCATTCCCTTAACATGCGACTCTACGGCTGCCACTGCCTCTCTAGAAGTGGATGCCGCCGCTGTGGCTTCCTTGTATGCCTCCGCTGCACTCGCGTGTGCCGCCTCGGTATCTGACCTCATACTGCGTAGTTGAGCAGCCATGTCCTGGGTGACACGAGCAAGACGTGCTTCGTGTTCCTTCTCAGCAGCTTTGAGAGCTTCCTTGATGGAGGCCGCGTGCGCCACCGCCTGTTCCGCCAGAAATTTCTCCAGTGACGCCACCTTCTCGTCCATTCTCCGGTGTCGAGCCTCTGCGGATTCTTGGGATGCCCGCAGATCTTGTTGAGTGCGCGCCAGCTCCGCGCGCAGAGGCCGTATGGCTTCCTCAACCACACGTAGCACATCGGATTCGTGCCCCGCCTGTCTCGATCTCAGTCTTTCTTCCACCATCTCTGCTGCGGCAGCAATCGTCTCAGCCCGCATCGCGTCCATCTTAGCGGCAATACTCTGCGCTTGCCTTATCTGACTATCCTGTATCTCATTCTTGAGTGCACCAGACTCAAGCTGCAAAGCAGACTGCATATTGTTTGCCTGAGCCGACATGGCTTGGGAATAGTCGCGGGACTGCTTCTCTTCCATCTCTCGCAACTGCACAAGATCAGTTTCAAAGGCGTCCAGCTTAGCTGTCCACTCCCTCGCACGCTTTTGAAAAGCGCGCTCAGTCGTTTCTGCGACCTCCCGAGAGACCCCGCTCGTGTCCATCACCTCACGTATCTCTCTATTGAATATCGACTGCATGTTCTCAAGGCGTATCTTAATGATTCCTTCTGCGCTCGACGTAGCCGCCTCGCGAGCCACCGCGCGCATGTGCTCCGCTTCCACCTGTACTGCTGTTTTCACCATATCTGTCAGCCGCGCCACAGTCCTGGCGTGCCGCTCCTCTGCTACCCGCTGATGCCTCGCCACATCCTGCTCCAAGTCATCTACACGCCGACCAATGCCCCGTGCTGTAGCCCCGGCGTTCGCTAGCGTGTCGTCCACTTCACCACTGCTGACGGGTCCAAGCGTGGTGGCGCCGGGACTACCAGCCGCCATCAACGTCGATGCCATTGTATGGGCTGAGGTTTCGTCAGCCCAGCGGGATGTGTTCCCACCTGCAGCAGTAGCAAGAAGAGAGCGGCCATCGAAGGCACGCTGAGTCTCCAACGCCCTCACCGCGCTTTGAATTGAGTTTTGGTCCTCGGTGGTTCGCTGTATTGCACTGCGCATCTCTGCGACGTGATTGTGAAGACGCTGAGAAACATCGCGAATTGCATCCGCACGCACCGCGCGCTCCAGCTCTAATTCGATATGGATATTTTTTAGCTGAGAGTCAGTCACGTGCTGCCCCTGCAGAACGTCTTTCAGCGCCGCGATCTCGATCCCCATCGCTGGGCCCTCATTTAGGTGTAGTTGCTTGTTTATGTTGCTACTGCTGCCACCGTTGCCAGTCATGTAGCCTTCACTGTAGAAAGCGGCACTGCTGCGTTGTTGTGGCAGCGGCGGCGGAGGCGCCTCCACATCGGTGCTAAAGTCGTCGTATCGTGTGGCTGTGGCGCCGCCATTGCTGAGAAATCCGTTGCTATTTCTAGTCTCATAAGGCCCATACATGTCGCCGTCCCACTTCTTGAGCTGGGACAAATGTCTGGAAACAGCGGAAACATCTTCTCCAGGGAAAGCACGTTGCTTGGCTATCACGTAACTATCGTGACGCTCTTGCAAGCGATGCAAGGTAGCCTCGGTATCCCGCAAGGTTGCACTCACTGGCCTTCTCCAGCCGCTGCTCATTCTCAAAGAGCAAAACCGTTTCTACTTACGAGTATACCTTGTCACCTTTTCTCTCTCTTTCTATATATATGTATAATCGTATTAATTATTCTATGAAACCCAAAAGTCTTCAAAAAGTGAGAAGCGTATGTAGCACACTATATAATCTAAAGTATATATGAATATGTTCAATGCCGCTGTACAGTAGGAGCAAGGTTGCCTTTTTCTTTGTGCCTGGTACCCAACACCACTGCCTGTTATGTCGAGTTGCTGTTAGTGACTGTAGATGGATGTAAAAAGAAGAAAAAAAACAGAAGACAATAGAAATACAAGATTTTTACAAATAATAATAAAAGGAAAGGGAAGAAACGAGACACGCACACCACCTCCATGTCACTTGAAGGGAGAAGGAAGAGACGTGTACATATGTGCACGTGCTAATGCCATGTATAAATAGATAGACGTACATAAAAGCACCTTCACAGTATATACCTTCTTTTGGAAGAGAGAAACAAAAATAGAACCAGTTTCATACTACCGAGTTAAAGAATGAATAGTATGTATATTTGGAAAAAAATTAACGGGGGGAACGCTTCTTGTAATGTTGATGATGATGATGATGATGATGATGATGATGTAATTAAACGCTTGCCTTCACAGAGTGAGGAGCGCCTCTGTGAAAAAAAAAAAAAGGGCCTCTCGCTAGTCCTGCAGAAGTTTGTCTTTAAAGAGACACTGTTTCATTCCCTCAGCCAGTAGGCTGTCGCTATGGTGATCTCTTGTCCTATGTTAATATTTTTTCTCTTTTTCTCTTTTTTTTATATACATAGCTCCTTCTGTCTTCCCGATCACCTTTGCAATTACATGCCGAAGATATCTTCCTCGCTCTCCTCCTTATCGTTATCGCATGTTGCTTGCCCACTTGAGCAGCGATGAATAGAAGAACAAGGAAAGATTGGGTTGACAATAACTCCTCCTTGATGTGCGCTATTGCTGCGCGAGAGTGTTAGCGGCTCTCCTAGCAGCTCCTCGTCTTGTCTCTGGCCATTCGTTGTTCTAACCTTCTTCAGTTTTGGGCTCCGGGATGTGGCAGCGGCCGAGGCAGATCGCATACATTCTCTGCGCCGTGTGTGACGTCTGTGAAAAGCGGCCGCGCCACATTCTCCTTCGTATTCGTCTTCGCTTCTTCTGCATGCATGATTTTCTCTTCCCCCCTGTTGGCGCTTCATGCTTCGCCACTGATCTGTGAGTAGTTTTGCAATCTTGTCATGTTGCGCTTGCATGCACGTACGAGCGACGGAGGCCTCCTGCTTCCATGCCTGCATGGCTTCCTTGAGGGCTTCCTGAGAAAGCAAGGTAGCGGTGACCAGCGTCTGCTGAGCCTGTCGCTGCTGTTGCAGAAGCGCAAGGAGTGCCTGAAGGGCTTGAGCGACGTCTTTAGTGTCAGCTGTGCTATCAGCGGCTGCGGTGGAGTTTGTGTAAGAACCGCCAGTCCTTCCTGCTGTGCCATCTGGCTGCTGTGAGAAGGAGGTGGATGATTGAGATGGCCTTGTAGAGAGATAACTAGAACGTAGAGCGACTGGCGGCGTGTAGCCACCAGCACCTCCCGTGCAATCACTGCCGAGCCTCGCCTTGAGCTGTGTTCTCAATTGCGAGCCAAGCAGCGTGTGCTGTTGTGAGTGCGTAAGTGGTGGTGGCCGTCGTGCTGGTTGCTGCTGCTGCCGCTGTGAGGTGACGTGCAGCGGACCCAGTGAGGTGAACGCTGTGTTTTTTATCGATGATGGAGACGTGGTCACGTGTCCATGCCAGCGGCTGTTGCCTTTTATTGTTGTGATCTGTGTCGGTGCAAGGTTGCTAAATTGAGTAAGTGGGAGCTGTGGCCGAGAGAGCGAGTGAGAGGAAGGCGCCGACGGCATAGACAACTCGGGTGGGTCTTGTGGAGCAGTAGGGTGAGAAAAAGCCTGTGACGCGTAGCGACCTCGAAAAGCAATGAGGCGATGCTCCATAGATGTTATTTTTTGGCGCAATGCCCCGCTTGTGTTTCTTGGTAGTCTACACACACACACATATATATATATATATATATAGATAGATAGATAGATATAGATAGATATAGATAGATAGATAGAGAGAAAAAATAAATAAAGAGACCATTGAGACAATGAGTACACTAACATCAAAATGCATCATGACATATATCTAACCAGGTGCAAGTGCTGAAGCAAAAGGGGGAAAAAAGAGGCCTCATCCATCTCTTTTTTTTTTTCTGTATGAGCACACCGGATTGTATTTTGACACAAAATTATGATGGAGTAAACAATTATAGTAATTTGATGTCATTTAAGTGTGGTGGTGAGTCTCTCTGTGCTGACCATAAGTGCTGTCACCCTTGAGACGAGGGAAATGCAAAGAAAATGATGGAGCATGCCTGGGCATGTAAGCAAGAAAATATTTTATAAAAAAAAAAGAAGAAAACAGTACCTCAGCATTGTACAACGCTTGCAATGCACGACAAAAAAAAATGAGACGATATGTTCGAAGCGTTGCCATGGGTACTAGCAAGTTCAGTGTGTATATATGAAAAAGAAAATGGAAAAAAAAGGGGAAAATAGTATATATATATATACATATATATATCTTTACTGGCGATGACTGTGAAGGGGCATTACAAGCATTATCCCTTTCTCTTCCTAATAAAAAGTGCATGGTTGACTGTTTTTTTTTTTAAAAAAAAAAGAGACAATTAGGATTCACCGTACTTCGTCCCTTTCGTACAATCATTGCCCCCGCTTACGTGAAAAACAACAGCATCCGCAACCACAAATACCCACATAGACACAATACAATCACATTAAGTCCATCAGAAAAAAATGAGAGATCCTGAAAGCACATACACCAAAAAAAGAAAAGAAAAAATACCAGAGACCATCCACGCATATTCCCTTTCCCCCTTCTACCACGTACTAGCAAAGCCATATGGTTCAACAATATTCTACATCTCTCTCTCTTGGTAAGCGTGTATACATGTATGTATATGTTTGTGTGCTCTTGTAGGTAATGTGTATTTGCGTGCCGCGCTAGCTACTTCTTCCACTCACTACGTGCGTGTGTTTGTGTATCTGGTTTGATAATAATAATAATGGTAATAAACTGAATCCCATCGCAAAAAAAAAAGACAAAAAAAATTATGAAGAAAAGAGCACAAGAAGCCGCCGTGTACTCTTTATATATTATGATAATGTTTCCTACTCCTATAAATATGCAATAACTTTAACGTTTTTTTTCTTTTAAAAAAAAATTTTGTCTTGGAGTATGACGGAGGGTGAGAGGATAAGACTTCTTATTAAACATAAGGAAAGATATCACATATGCATACACGAAAAAGAAAAGTATTCTTGATATTGCGCAGCGGTTCTGTGATACCTCTGGCTTCTTTCCGCCCCTCCCCTCCCCTCCCCTCCCCCCCACTCACACACAGTCACACTGT
>JASANZ010001907.1:0-23682 GCA_030849805.1 Sergeia podlipaevii | reverse complement strand
CGTACCTCATCTACTTACGTATCACCAAATCTGCGACCTACCACTCCATGGGGGCATCAAACCTCTACAGGCGTGTTTCGTCCCCCACCTGCTTTCAGCTTGAGTTCCCGTGATTCTATTGGCGTCTCGAGCAAGGATACCCCTCCTTACGACATCATTCAAGATAGCAGTAAGTGCAGTAAGGACAACTTTTCTTCTTGGCCTCACCCCATTAACGCGAACACGGCTCTTGTGGAGGTCAACTCACATGATGATATGTCATCATCCGCCGCACGACCCCGCCCTTCTCCCTCTTTACAGCCCAATGCGCCGCCGTTCTATCCAGGCCAGCCGCAGCAACAGCACGGTATTGCCCGTGACACCTCTCGTTTCTCTTATCCAAGCCCTAACGTGGCTGCTGTGAATGCGCGAGGAACAGAACTACCCTCGCCAGGGGCTTATTCTATCGACCACATTATGCGATCTGTAACATACTCAGTACACGTAGAGACAGACTTGTTTGCGGCGCAAAAGGAAAGCAACCGGGCCCTGGAGAGCGAACTGAGACGGTACCACGATCAGCGTCCTGCGATGGAGCGGCACCTAGAGCAGATGGACGAGGCACTCAACATATTGCGCGAGACTCGCCGGGAGCAACTGGAGCTGCTTGGTACTGGTGCGGATGAGTAGACGAAGAAGGAGAATGCATCTCTTGTGGCGGTGCTAGTATAGTAAAGTGAATAGTAACGTGCGTGTCCCAGAGGTCAATTTTTTCGAGTTTTTTCTTGATTGCTTGCCGTGGGCTGGCTTACTATTAGAATTTGTAAAAAAGGATTGCTGTTGTCTTTATGTGTCTACGCGCGTTAGGATCAACGATATTTCACTTCGCGCCACTGCTATATAGTTAGTTATTAGTAGTCAGCAGTGGATGAGTGGCGAGCGTGCGTATATTAGGAGCTTTTTTTTTTTCAAGGCTCCTCTCCTTCTCTTCCACCTCTTCTTTTTTTTTTTTTGCTGTGTTTGAACAGCATTGTTATGATGAAACGCGGCAACTCGAAGAACGGATTATATATATGTGTGGTAGGTTTGCAATCCATATATGCCATTTTTTTTTTCTTCCGTTGTCTCATATTCTATGCATCTTGCTTCCGTTTGAAAAAGAAAAGAAAAAAAAAGCGAATCGTTTTATATGCTTTTACACACAAAAACGTGCATACACTTTGTGATGAAATCATATACATTTATACATCCATATTAACTTGACGCTTTTTTTTTTTTCCAACAAAGAACGATGTGGGTGTGAAGTGGCAAAAAAAAAGTAAAACGTATGATAGCCCTAGAGTTGACAGGCTTTCTTGTTTTCAGCTTACGCCTCACAGTTGGTTCTGGTATGAAGCTGCCATGTGATTGTGTAGCATTGGTATGTTTTTTTAAATTTTTTTATTTATTGTTGTTTCAATTTTACACATTTTCAATTGCTCTCTTTCTTCCTAATTGCGCATTAGTTGTACACTTCGCGCAAACACGATGTCGCCGCAAACCAAAGCCTCAGCGTTTACCCTGTACGGGCTACTTGCATTCAATGGTTGTAGAGAGGGATTGAGGATACGGACGCTAGCCAGTGAACAGTTTTTTGTACTTTTTTTTTTTTTTGAAAAGGCTCTCTTGACAGTGGTATGAGCAACAAATGCACACATTTATATATGGTTGTATATCGTGAGTACTTGAGCACTTTTATGTAGGTACTTTATATATCGTTTTTTTTCCGGCTTACCTTCACTATCCCCGATGTCATTTTTTTTTTTTTTTCATCTCATAAAACAACAACGAAAACAAAAGGTGCAACTTAAATTTGCATAGATATATAGTAGACGCACTACCAATAGATGTTTGCGCTTCTTGATATGGAAGTCTTTCCCTTTTGAAAACGTTGTTCTTTTTTCTATCCCTGCTTCTGTAATTTAGGAAGGCAGAGTGAGCTATTATTCTATACTTTTATATAGCTCTGTAGGCGTGCGAGTGGGCACACGTATCGTGGAGTGAGCATGAAAATATGCTCTCTCTTTGTTGTTCTGTGTGAGGAAGGTGGAAAGACAAGGAAGAGGGTTGTTTTCCCTTCTTGCTTCTTTTTGTTATCGTTGAGTTATTCACACAATTAATGGGAAAAAGAAAAGAAAGTGAAAGTTTGATCACAGCATACTTCTATCTCCCCCCTTCTCTCCATTTTATTTTTTAGTAAGTGCCATTTTCAATGGCTGGTGCTGCTGCGGTAGCAACGCAATTCAGAATTCACACATACAGTCCATTTTTTTCTTTTCTTTCTTAAGCACTCACTTTTCATTTTTGTGGAGGCAGCAGTGAATGAAGCTTCCATTGCATTTCAATGGTATGTGCTTCGTATATGGCAGCACATGTATTATTGACAGTAATGATTCTTTTTTTTTTCCTTTTGTGCTCTCCAATATTTTCAACCTGCTTTTCCCTCTTTGAAATATGCTTTTTGTTGTTGTTGTTTTAGTAGTGTTTGATTTTGTCGTTGTGGTTGACAACGTGGCAACCGCGTATACATCAAAAACCATAATTTGCTACAAGAAATAGAAGTTATAGTACACGTGCGGGTGTGGTGAGGTGGGTCTATTGCTTACTGTCAACACAGGTTCTATAAAAGGAAAGGAAAAAAAGAGTTTTTTTTTCGTGACTGTGCAACCGCAGGAACAAAAATGAATTCTACTAGAGTAAACATCAACGGGGCACTTAGCTACTCTAAGCGCACAGTCACCTCCAACGCCGCCGCGGACACCACGGAGGGGGATGCGCTTCACGAATTGCTCATGACTCGCACGAAGGATGGCTTTGCATCAAGCGCGTACTGGGGAGCCACTGGCGAGGTACCACCACGTGAACCCGACGATGTCACTGGGAAGAACCCTTACCGCTTCAAGGATGAAATTAACCGCAAGCTGGTGCCGTTTCCTAAAGACGTGACGAGCTTTCCCAAGACTGTGGATTACTCCCTTACAGGCTTTCATCTTCTCAAGGATGGCGGCCGCCTGGTTGAAGACGGCGCTGGAATGAACGAGAATCAGATGAGGCAGCTGGCTGCCGCAACTGCTTCACTACCCGAAGGCTCCTCCACAAAGCCTCGTTTTCTTTATCTGGAGACAACAAATCAGCGCATGCCTGGGGCGTTCAGTGATGATGTGTTGGCAACTCTTAATGATGGCAAGAAGGACGAAGAAGACGGCGCACGCCGCATCGGGGAGATCCGCGACGCACCACTCGTGAGTGGCGCACCTGATCCGTACCGTCTCACCTCTGACGACTACTGCGATCTGACAGGCGTCGACCCTGCCTCGTGGCGCGTGCATGAGACCGACCTGAAGGACCCTGACTCCAAAGTGGACATGTATCGTAGTCGGTACAACAATGTGGAGCGAGAGGGTCCCAAGCGCCGTAATCGAATGATGCAGGTCCTGCGGCGCGAGCGCGAGGCTGATCCCGTCGCTCTGCGCGACACCTTAGATGCAAGCCGCAAGGACACTCTGGCCATCGGGTATGAGCCATGGTCTGCCAAGGATTGGATGAGTACGACACACAGGGAGCACACAGGCTACGATGTGGAGGAGGCGGCCGCGATGAATGATCGCAACGCGACGGTGCCACTGCGCAACGTCAACTACAAGCTTTCTGACAAGCATGAGGAATCGGTTCGCATGCACGACTCCAGAGCGCGGTCCAAGAACGATGGCGAGTGGGCCACGGAGTATGCGGACGGCTATCAGGACCGCTTTGCCAGCGCTGAAATCGATAAGACCCACACTGGCCGTAGTGTATTTGACATGGTGCGTGGTGTGTACACGATGGACCACCACTTCCATCACCCGCGTGATGATACTAGTCGCGGGGAGATGTATTCCCCTGCTGAGCTAGTACCTGGCCAGTATATGTCCATGGCGACGCAGCCGCTGCATGCCCCGAATGCGCTAGAATCGACCGCTAGCAAATGAGTATAATTAGAGTTTGGAGTGACCACAGAAAGTTTTTTTTTTTTTTTTTTGGCATAGGCTATGATAGAGAGGATCGTCTTTATTTGAGCCACATGGATATTTATATATCAGTATGTATCTGCGTAGCAGTGAAAATAAAATAAAATAGATGAGAAAAACTTGCCATCAAAAAAAATTAGCTTTCTAGTATTTAGTTGTTGTTACCACTAGAGAGATGATGCTGTTTTTTAGTTTGCATTCTCCTCCCCCCTTTTTATGTTACATTTTTTTTCTTTTTTCTACTACTTCATGGACTCTGAACGCTACCTGGAGTTGTACGTAGGTGTTGTTGCCGCTAGACCTCCTACGTTACATATGTAAACCACTTTTTGCAATGCCTACGTCTATTATTATTATTATTATCATTTTTTTTTGTCCAGCACTGCTTCTTGATGATGTCACCTTGAAACATAGAAGAAACTTCCTCTGCATTTTTTTTTTTTGAATGCTCTTGATGTATTTGCTCCTTTTTCGCTTTTCGCATGTTAGATACTTGGTGAAACAGATGTGTGGCGAGAAACGGCAGGGAATGTGGAGGAGGAGAGATGCGTGGCACACTAGAGGAAGCTGCTTCAGCGCAGAAAACAAAAGGACGTACATTTTTTTTTTTTTGTATATTGTGTCTACAAGTGCCATTAAATAAAACATAAATACGTGTTACGTCTTGGGTATCACAAGCGTGCTCTCAGTTGGGTCACTGAAGTTCTCATTTTTTTTTTTTAATTGCCAGAATTTTGTTGTGGCCACGAAAAAGTACTGATGTATTCTTATTTCACTTCCCCCCCACCCTCACTATTTGCTGCTTTGTTTCTCTTTTAACTCTATTCTGTCGTTAGTAGTTTTCTGAAGCTGGCATAGGCGGGCTGTCCCTTGTATACGCAACTGACGGTTTGTTTCCCCTTCTGTACATCAAAAAGGAAGAAATAAATAGTGATATAGAGGACATCTATTTTTTTCCCCCTTTTTTTTTGCTTGCTGGGCCAACTATCGAGTGAGTGTTAGCTGCTCTTTTTTTTTCTTTTTGCCGTTGTTCACATACAAACCAACAAACACATATACACAAAATATAAAAGAAGATATTACAGAGCCTACGACCTTCAATTAGTGCAACGAAAAGAAGTATATATTTAAAGATGCTCTCACCAACTTCCTTGCTATGCCGCAAGACGATTCAGCACTATCCGGTGCCCCCGAAGATTCGTCACTTTGAGCGCCGTTGGAGTTCCTCTCGCACCAACTCATACAATCGCATGTTTTGGCGCCACCTTATGGACGAAAACCACTCTAGGCCTTCCTTCTGGGTTTCCGACTTCCGTCATAAGTACCTTATGAAGACAGGCACGGACTTTCAGGGCAAGGTGCCTGCATCACCAGCGCCGGGTATGTACCAAGGCTTTAGTGACGTGCATAAGATTTTGGCCAATCACCCGAAGCCGCAGCGCGAGTCGCGCCACCTTCCTGTGATGCCGATGACACCGCGTGTAGTGTTTGAGCATGCGCAGGAGAAGCGGATCGACTTTGCGAAGAAGATGCGTAGTGACCGACGCCAAGTGGAGCAGCTCAAGACGCTTGAATTTTGGGGCTGGTACATGAAACTGCAACGTGTGCGGGGCCGCTGGTGCCGTGAGCAGGGTGTGTCTAGTCGTGGCGTGTACGGGCCTGCCGTCGATGCTGCTGAGCTGTGGGGGTGAAAAGAAGATATGTGTACCAGTGTGTGTGTGTGTGCATGGGAGAGAGAGAGAGGATGTGCCTGTCTTGCTGCGGGACTGCGCTACGTTCACTGTCGTCGCGAAGATGGAGCAAATTGTTATTCCTGCTGTTTATCACAACGCAAAAAGAAAGAAAGAACATAAAACATCGATGTGCGAATACTATAGTGAGACGAGTGAATCAGAAGTTGAACTTTGTGGTTGCTTTTTTCTCTTGTTTTTGCCGGATTTTTTAAAAAAGTGTATTCCTTTTGCTCTCGCATTTATTTTTCTTTTTTCGTTTGTATATCATTGCTAGGTTTTGTGGGAAGGTATAATTCTGAAGTGACCCTCTATCACTGATTACCTTGTTATTCCCTAGTTTACATCTACACACACATTTTTTTTTTTTGTAGATACGGCGCCTCTTTTCATTTCCCACATAGTTATATTTTGTAGGATATTCAGTTATTTTGGGGGGATGGTAAGAAAAGTAGTCGGCAAAAAGCGCTTCAAGCGCGAAGACAACACTATTGTGGAGAACCTTGACCTTGATGTCGATGGCTTTGACCTCACAACACATACCGAGGAGGACGTCGTGCACAACCGTCGTCGCGGCGCAAAGGCATCTCGTGGTGAGGATGACTTGCAGGCAGTACTCCCCACTGATGCTCATCGGCTGGACGGCTACGGTGATGACGAGCATGGAGGTTACGCGGAGGAGGAGGAGATGGCCGTGGCGACAGAGAAGGGCATGCGCAAGCAGGCCACAGAGGATGATTTCGCTGTTGCTGGCGTGTCATTGGGGGCGGTGAAGGCTGCCAAGAAGAAGAAGTCCGCTGCTGCAGCAGAGACACTGGATGCCGCGCCAGTGATCGAGGCGGTGGAGCGTGACTTTGCTGCCCTCTCAACCAGCGAGAGGCTTGCTATCTTCAAGAAGGAGTCTCCTGAGCTGCTCAAGATGCTAGACGACCTCAAGAAGTACCTTGCAGAGGTGAAGGAGCTTGCGAAGCCGCTGCACGAGCTGCTGTATGAGCGCAAGGTCCCCGAGGCGGACAAGAATCTCGTCTCCTTTCTAGAAACTAAGGTACAACTGATGCTCAGCTACTGCATGCACGTGACCTTTTATCTGCTTCTCAAGGCAGAGGGTAAGAAGGTCGCGGGCCACCCCGTTGTGGACAACTTAGTGGAGATCCGCGTCTACCTGGAGAAGATGTGGCCGCTTGAGGAGAAACTGCAGTACTCTCTGAATCGTCTGCTGAGTGGCAAGAGTGCCACCGCCGCTCAAATCAACGATCTACGCCCGGTGAACGAGAACGAGGGTGGTACATATCAGGCGACACGTACTGCCGAGAACACCGAGGCTCGCGAGCGGCGGCGCCAGCTGGAGTTGCAGCGCGAGGCGGAGGAGCTAGAGAAGGAGGAGCAGTCAGCGATGACGCGCGTACGCACCAAGAAGGCATCTACGCTTAACTCCCTCAGCGCTGCTGTGGCTCCTCTCAGCTATCAGGAGGACGAGGATCAGTACTTCTCCAAGCTTACCGGCGGGCCCACTGGCAAGGCCGCTACTGGAGAGGAAGACGACGAGGGCGGCATGACGCTCATGGATGCCCTGCGCAAACACCAGCGTACCGTGGACGAACTGCGTCGCGCCCGTGAGGAGAAGAAGAGCAAGTCTTCTGCCGTAGTCTACGAGGATGACGAGGACGCGCTTGACGATGAGGATGAGGACGACATGGTTAGTCTTGGCGAAGGAGATGAAATGGACGGCAACGACGGCGAGGACGATGAGGAGTATGACGATCTTTGGGAAGAGGAGGCGGAACGCAAGCGCGAGCAGGCCGAGCAGGCCGCCGCACCGCGCGAGAAGTTCGTCGCGGAGGAGGTGGACAGGCGCAAGGTGGGCAAGAAGATCGAGTCTCATCGCGGTCTCACCAAGTCACGCCCGAAGGATCGCAAGAATCCGCGTGTGGCGCAGCGCCGCAAGTACGAGCGTGGCATGCAGGTGCACAAGGCACAGTCTCGCGAACACCAGCCAGAGCCGGAAGGTGGTTTTGTGGGTGTGCGCTCTATCAAGGCTGGTGTCATCCGCAGTCGTGCTCTGCAATAAGACAGCAGCGGAATTATGTGGCGAGTGCTCGTGTTGATACTCACGTTTTTGTTCTGTCTTTACAAAGTTCAATCACCTTTCTTTTCATGCATGTACTGCTTTGATGGCTGCTGTTGTTTTTGTTTTTGTTTCTCTCTCTCTTTTTTTTTGCGGTTGCTGTTGCGCAACTTTTTAACTACTAAATTTGTGACGTATGTGCGTGACAAAACACAAAAAGGGAGGGAGGGAGATACATTACGGAGAGGTTGGAGAAATGGTGCGCGCGCATTAATAAAGAGGGTGGAGTATTAACTCTCTTCAACCTCTTTCATTCCGTTTTTCCCTCCCCCCTTCCCCTAGTCGAGTAACGGGCGAAAATACAGTTATGGCTTTAGAAGAAAAGGAACAATTGCCTAATGAACAATTGCCTGCCTGTGTCCGTATGTAGGTATGCACGCCTCTTAGCTTTTGTTTCTGTTGTAAGCCGCTGCAAGTCCCTCAGTTTCTTTTTAAAGATTTTTAATAGTAACAACAAAAAATGATAAGTATATTACAAACATTTTTTTTTTGTCACGTGGCTGTCTGTAGTGCCCATCGTAGTTGATGACGTGTTAGTGGGTGCAATAATGCTCTAGAAAGAGAGAGAAGCTTCTCAGAAGTTCTAATCTTTTTGCATGTTTGGCACTTCCTGTAGTACCATTGATATTGTTATCCCCACCCCTAAGATTACTTTTACTTTTTCCCTTTTGATTTGCTCTTGTTGTTTTTGCTGCCTTGTAATTATCAAGAAAGGGTGTGTGTGTGTGCAGCGGAACAGCTGAACGGGATCTGTTCTTTGTAAACTTGAGGGATTGAGCCTTTCGAGTCAAACTGCAGCTGAAGATTTTTTAAAATAAATTTTACTAGAAACACTAGACGCTTTCTTTTTTTTTTTTGGCACGACTGGTGCGCTTTTGCTGAGAATTTTTTTTATTATCTCAAGATTAGTTAAAGAAGTGTTTTTTTTTATCTCAATCAGATTCTTTCTCTCAAGGTATCTCTCTAACCTAGACATATATTAGGGAGAACACGCACGCAAATCAGAGAACCATAGAATACGACAAATATTCTTCTTATACCATACCAGTTAGCGACACGAAGCACAACTATATCAAATTGTTCACATTTTCTTTTTTTTCACCCGTTGCAGACTTAATGCCAGAAAATTTGAGCCATGATGAGCTCGTGAATCGTGCGAGGGTGTTGCTGGAGGGTGGTCACGCTGACCTGTGCCTCACTCGTCGGCCACTGCAAACCGTGCACTTGTGTGCCAGCGCTTTGGTCCTTAGCGTACGGGATGCTGCTGTGCGCACTGTGCGGCATCCTGCCGTACGACGCGTGCTGTTGCCATTGCTGTGTGTGCTGCTTTTCATCTCACGCTTTCTTGTGCCTTCTTTCACCGATACCGTTTTCGCCACCCTTGACACCAACCGCGATGGCGTTGTGACCGCGGCTGAGCTAGAGGCGTACTACGCAGACACACTGGGGAGGCCTAGACTTGGTGAAGCCGCAGCCCGCGCGCTTCCTTCTGGCCAGTTGAAGCTGGATCGTGCAGTGTTTGCCAAGTGGTGGAGCGCAGCTTCCGATACGTATCGCCAAGATGCGTACTTTAGTCATGGCTGGTGGCGTGAGGTGGAGTTCCTCTTAGCCGATGCAGTGTACTGGGTAGGTCTTGGTGTGCTGTCGTCGGTGGGACTCGGCACTGGCATGCACTCTGGCCTGCTCTTTCTTTTTCCTCACATTTATCTCACCTGCGCTGCGGCGGACTCCTGCGGCAATACAGCTTTCTGGACGTATCCTACAAATCCCTTTTATGGGCCGAGCGACCGCGTGTTTGTGTGTGTGGCGCCAGAGACGCCTGGCAATGCCGTGGCCACTGCTGGGGTTTCTATGCTGACACGTATTCTCATGGTTGTGCCAGCGTGCGTTTTGTGGGGTGCGGGTACTGCACTCGGAGAGATCCCACCTTACGCGCTTAGCTATGCAGCCGCGCTTCAAGGCAAGCAGCAGGCGGAGCTCTCTGAGACTTCTTCGTACGACTTGCTCAATCGCGGCAAAGATTGGACGTTGGCGAAGATCAAAGCCCATGGGTTTTGGGCAATCTTGCTTCTCTCCGCATGGCCCAACATGGCGTTTGACCTCTGCGGTATGGCGTGTGGGCAGTTCCTGATGCCTTTCTGGACTTTCTTTGGTGCAACTCTCATCGGCAAAGCCTTTATCAAGGTCAATCTCCAGGCTGTTTTCTTCGTAGCGCTCTTCTCTGGCGACAATATTGAGCAGGTGACTCATCGCGCTGGCGCAGTGGTAGCCAAACTGCTACCTTCCAGCTCAATGGTTGATTCCGTCGTGCAGAAGACAGTGAATGGCGTTGTGCAGGCCCGTGAGAGCATCGCCAGCCGCGCACGCTCAGGTAACACTGCACTAATGGATGATCAGGAGACTGGAGCTGGCAATGCCGAGTCTCCGCTGGTAGCCCTCATGGGGTGGCTGATGGTGGCAGCGGTGACGTATTTTCTCAAGTCTATTGTGGAGACATTTGCCGTGGCAGAGCAGGAGCGCCGCGACGCTGTTGTACTGGACCGAGTGGCGGAGATTCTCGCTGAGCCAGGTAGCAGCAGCAAGAACACTCGCACTAGTAACGGCCGTATTGCCAAGTGTGCTGATGTAGGAGATGGTGAGCTTGAACAGGTGATAGCAACGGCTCGTTCTCAAGTTTCTTCCATTTTCATGCCAAAGTGGTACAGCTA
This sequence comes from Sergeia podlipaevii, assembly GCA_030849805.1. Classification (NCBI taxonomy): domain Eukaryota; phylum Euglenozoa; class Kinetoplastea; order Trypanosomatida; family Trypanosomatidae; genus Sergeia; species Sergeia podlipaevii. The sequence goes on along the minus strand of JASANZ010001907.1, from coordinate 13,094 downwards.
CCTTCCCGCACTGCGTTCTAGCAGCAGCCAAGATAGGAGCCACGGCTGCGAAGCTACAACAACCTGCTGCAGCACATATCCTTCGTTTACTACTCCAGCACATGCTCGCCATTCTGTTGGTTGGATTGCGGGAGGCATGCTCGTCGCGGTGTGTGCCTTGGCGTCGCGCAGTCCATTTATCATCACAGTTACGCTTTCTGTGCTGCTTCACCATTTCCTATGCACGTGTCTCACAAACAACGGTTCGCTGAACCGTTGGCAGCTGTGGGCAATGCGCATGGCTATGATTGCGGCTGTCTTCTATACCTACTCTGCTTCTTCTTTGTGAGGACGATGACACTCGCACTTTATACACAGGGGATTAGAAAATAAAATGGAGATGCCCAGAGAGAGAGAGAGAGACGGATTTGCGTCACTATAGTTATATATTTTTTTAAAAGGGCAGTCTTCAGGCTTTTATATTCTAATGTTTGAAGTTGCAGTGGTCATGGCGTGTCTACACATGTGCGAGCCCACAGCGGTGGTGCGGAATAAATTGATTCGTCCTAATGTAATTTTTTTTTTTCTTTGCACAATTCTTGATTGTTGTCAACACTATTTTGTCCCTCTACCTTATATACGTGCGAAGACGAGCGTCAGCTGACGTGTCTTGTTAGATGCCCTATATATATATATATATATATATATGCGAACTTCTATATAGTTCTTAAACATATGCGTTGGGAATACTTGCGAGTTGAGCGAAGACGGTGAGAAGGGGCGTATCGGTAGCTCATTTTTTTTTTTTTGCTGTTGCGCAATAGCTGTGTTTTATTGATAATTGTTTGTTTCCTTGCACGCTAAATCTGTATGTTGCTCTCTGTATACATGATGCAGTCGCTAGTTGAGCACTACTTTGTCACCTGCACACACACGCACACCTTTGTTTCTGGAGATTAACGAATTTAAGGTACACACACACGCTTTTTTTAAATTTTAACTTTTTTTCTTTATCCCCCGTCTATTCCCGATTCATCTGAATTCACTTTACATGTATACAATATAATTGCAAGGCACACATTGGCTGGGTTTGTACTGAGGAGGAAAGCAGGAAAGATTTTAAAAGAGTTTTTTTTAACTTTAGGCAAACTTCCTCTCGAAAAAAATAATTCTTGTGCCTTTTCACTCACACAGAGACGCACATCACATTCCCCCCCTCTTTCTTTTTCTATCAGAGTGCCTTTGTAGGCTTTCTGTAGCTACTGCTGGCGTTATATAGATAAAATGGAGTATCAGAAACTGCTGGAAGATCAAGCCAAGCAACACGGCCTCCGCCTCACTTCTCTAAGTGAGTTGGATAAGTTCCCACGCTCGCAGAAGATTCCGTGCTGCGGCGGCATTGTATTACGTGTGGAGACAGAGAGCTCTGCGGACTCGACCATTGTACTTCGCGATGGCAGCGGTGCCACGTGCTTCTGCGCCGTGCATGGTGATATTACGAGTCAATACCCGGACGTCTTGTCATCCGGAGCGTTGCTCTTTTTCACTAACATCACTGCCCTGGTGTCAAGTAGCACGATTCCTCCAGTGCTGATTGCCTGCCTGGAGAATCTTAGCGGTCTCATGTTGCCTGGGGAGCAGCCACCCGTGCCAGAGCCTCAGAGCTCACACGAGAAGAAGCCGACTGAACGAGCCAGTCACGAGATGGATTTGCACGCTGCTGCTGCTGTACACAAGGGCCGGCTCAGTAAGGATTCTCTATCTCTTCTCGGTGGGATGCCATCGGGGGCGTTTCCTAGTAGTACTGCGGCAAACGTCTTTGGTGATTTGCGAAGAGATGAGCCTTCTGATGTGCGTGCGGGCACTGAAATGGGAATTGCACATAGTTGCCCATCTGCTGCCGCGTGTCAAGCGCCATTGCCGCACTATGCTGTGCCAACCAATGATGATGGGATGGACGACGATGAGGATTGCCTAGAACTTGCTGACAATCTGTAACTCCTAGTCATTATTGAATCTTGACGGAACGTGGTGAAAGCCGCATTTTGTTCCTTTCTTTCTTTGAAGCGGATTGAAGAGAGCCGTTGGAAAAATGAGTCTTTCTCACTTTTTTTTTTCCCTTTGCGTCTGTGGCGTTGCTCACGTGGACTATTTTTTTTTCTTTTTTTTCAGATATCAACATGCGTACAACCAAAAACAAAACAGTTCAAGCCCATCATCTATTCAACCGACACTTATGAATATAGCCATTTGCTGTGGAGGTCTACTTTTTCTTTTGTTCACTTGGAGAGGATTTTTCAGCTTCTTTCTTTGTTGTTCTAACGCTATTTTCTTTTATTTTATTTTTCACTTGTTTTCTATTATGTGTGGTGCTACGCACTCTTTTTGGAATAAGTTGGCTTTTTTTTTCTTTTGCTAACTCCTAGGTATCAGACTTTAGCTGTGCCCCACAATACATATTAGTATCCGGTTTCGCGTGAAGAGAGGTCGTGCTGTCGGAGATTGCACCGCACCACTTGCTACTTATTAAATTTGTTCATATATACACACGCGCATATACATTTGCTTATAGTATAGAGCTGTTTTTTTTCCTCCAGATTTTGTGCTTTTCCTGTTATTGTTTTTTTTTATCTATTATATTTATTTGTTTGCATATATATATGAGATCATCTTCCTCATCGCGTTCGTTAAAGCGGCAAAGGACAGAGATAACGTCAGGGGGTCGTGCAGGGCCTCGAACATCCTCTTCACAGGGTGAAAGCGCAGGTGACGCTGGACAGGGCTCTAGCATGTCCGCCTCTCTCTCTGCCGCTGGCACCACCGCAGCTGCCGCTAGCTGCGACCGTAGCCCTAGTAGTGGCAGCAGCACAGGGACATCCGCGGGCGTGAGGGAAGGTCTGGTGGTTCTCAACGTTGGGGGCACTACCATCACAACACTTGCTGAGACGCTGCGCGCGATGCCATCGAGATTTCTGCAGTGGCTTGATGACGATTTTGCCGACTTTCCACGGGATAAGGACGGGCACCCCTTCATTGACCGCGACCCTGTTAATTTCACGAGTATTATCAATTACTTGCGTGGGTATGGCTTCTCCACCAAGTCAGGAGATCTGCATCTGTTGGCTGAGGACGCGCTCTACTACGATCTGAGTAGTCTCAAGACAGAAATCGGACTCAACACCCCGAAGCAGTGGCGCTTCACCAAAGGCCCTGGGGTGAACGAGGACGGCAGTGAGTTCTCCACGGCCACTATTGTTGGCATCTGCGGCTCTGAACCCCTTTCCTCTCGCCAAACTCACACCATTGTATTTCGCGTCGATAAGTGCGAGTTGATTGCAGTGGGCGTGATTGCCCTAGGGGAGGAGGTGAAGGACAACGAGCCCCTCTTTCAGCAGCGCAACAGCGTGAGTTACTGCAACACCGGCGAACTGGTGCGCACCTATACCGAGAACGAGCGCCTCTTCACTCCTGGAGAGACCTATACCATTCAGAATACTGTCACGATCCGCGTGCAGTACGTGAATGGACCTGAGTATGTGTGCCCAGTGCCAGCAGTAAGTGACGCTGAGGAGGAGGAAGAAGGCGGCGGTGGAGGAGGCCAGAAGGAGGAGGAAGATGCACGTGCTGCGGGCCGCCGTCATCACGCCAGCGGGGGGCGAATGAGCTTAGGGAGACGCGAGCCTGGCACTAGCAGCAGCCCCGCGGATGCTGCGAGCCACTTTGCCACTTCCCCCGCTCTCGCAGCTGTTGCCGCGGGGGATGAAGAGGTGGAGGAGGTGGTGGGGGAAGGGCAGTCGCTTCTCCCGCTTCCGAGCGGGGTGTCTTCAGCGGAGGTGCTGCTAGCGAGTAGTGGTGCGCTCGGGGCGATCATCACATTTAGAAAAGGAAATACACTCGTGCATCAGGCGCACTGGCCTGCCCCGGTGCCACCGCTTCAGTTTGCAGCTAGCATTCAAGGGGCGTCGGTGTTGACGATTATTGATACGCTGTCCAGTGAAGAAGGCGCCGACGAGGCAGATTTTCATCCACTCGTTTCAGAAGAGGGAGAGGAGGCCCCAATAGAGGAATTGCAGGTGCAGGTGGGCCCCTCTATTACTACTCAGGAGGAACTGATGCCGTCACAGTCGCAGCAGGCTTAGAAGGAGAGAGAGGGAGGAAAGGGTTGTGTGTTTGTGTATGGTATACTGGCAAGAGGAGGTATCTCTCTCTCTCTCTCTCTGAAGTGGGTCTCCCCTCTCCTTTAGTTTTCTTCCCAGCCTCAACACTTGCTTTTGTGTTACTGCTTTGTTTGCTTTGTAGAAAGGCATGTGTACTTTTTTGTTTTCTTTTTCTTTTTTGCATGCTGGCTTGTTCTCGTTGCAAAAGTACCAACCAAAAGAATGAATGAATGCGTATGCGCATGTGTGTGTGTGTGTTCACGTGGCGCTAAAAAAATGAAATGAAATAACAATAATAAAATTTAGCTGCTTAAATGCTATCGCCAAGATGATGATTCCTTTTCTTTTGTTTACGTACATTTTTTTTTCTTCCTCTCCCTTTATCATTTCTGCTTTCATTTTTGTAGTATATACATATATTTATATATACACGTATATAATATATATTTATCACACAAGCACTCACATCCACACTTCTAGTTGTTAGATTGTTTCTAGTTGTTGTTCTTTAGGATTGAGTCTTTCTTCTATCATTGTTGCTTGACTTCGCAGTTCCGCTTAATTTATATTATTTCAATATATATACACTGGAAGTCTACGACTCTCATATCTCCTTTTTCTCCTTTTAGTAAAGTACGTGTGCAGGTTCAACAACAAGACCTAGGTTTTGCTGATATCGGGATTTTAAAGGGCTCTCAAATACATCTACCACCTCGTTTTCTTTTGCGAGCACACACACACATATATATATATATTTGTATATATCACGATATACTACTCTTCTTGCGTCTTTCTTTTCTCGATTTTTTCTTTTCCTTACTGCTATTTTTTCTCTCAAGTATGTCTCTCGACGTGGATGCCATTATTGAGAAGCTGCTGGAGGTGCGTGGGTCCAAGTCTGGTAAGCAGGTGCAGCTAGCAGAGAACGATGTCAAGAATCTTGCCCTGAAGAGCAGGGAGGTGCTCCTAGCCCAGCCGCCGCTTTTAGAGCTCGAGGCGCCGATCAAGATTTGTGGCGATATTCACGGCCAGTATTACGATCTGATCCGCCTCTTCGAGAACGGCGGCTTTCCGCCTACCGCCAACTATCTCTTTCTTGGTGACTACGTGGATCGTGGCAAGCAAGGTCTCGAAACTATCTGTCTCGTTCTTGCCTTTAAGCTGAAGTTTCCTGAGAACTTTTTTATTCTTCGCGGTAACCACGAGTGTGCAAGCATCAATCGTATCTACGGCTTCTTTGATGAATGCAAGCGTCGCTATAACATTCGTCTCTGGAAGGCCTTTACCGATACATTCAACTGCTTGCCCGTGGCCTGCATTATCGACGATAAGATCTTCTGCTGCCACGGTGGTCTGAGCCCTGAGCTGCAGTCGATGGATCAGATCAAGAAGATCTCCCGCCCGTGCGACGTAGCTGATACTGGCCTCATTTGCGATTTGCTGTGGTCTGATCCTGAGGAGGGTCTCTCTGGCTGGGGTGAGAACGATCGCGGCGTGTCCTTCACCTTTGGTCAAGATATAGTAGAGAAGTTCCTGCGCAAGCACGACTTTGATCTAATCTGTCGTGCTCACCAGGTCGTTGAGGATGGCTATCAATTCTTCGCGAAGCGCCAGCTTATCACCATCTTCTCCGCCCCGAACTACTGCAACGAGTTTGATAACTGCGGTGCCGTTATGTCTGTTGATGATGAACTTATGTGCTGCTTCCAGATTCTCAAGCCTACTGTCAAGAAGCCGAAGTTCTACCCGTAAAAGTCCCTTTTTTTTGCATACTTTTTTTTAGATTTTGGGTGGTGTGCCATACTCTGCGCCTTTCTCTAAGCAAAAATGGTGTTGAGCAAGGAGGGGGTGGGGTGGGGGGACAAGAAATATATATATATAGAGAGAGAGAGAGTCAGAGTGTTGGTAGTGTGTAGGTGAGGGAGGGGAGGTGGACAGGATTCAGTGACTCAACACGTGTCCCTGTGCGCACATGCGACGAGGCAAGTGTTTGTACAGTGTTTGGTACATGTAATGAGAACAAGGGTAGAGGATACACCGCACAGAGAGACGCCATCTTTCCTTTTTTTATTTTTACCTTTTCATTCTTGCTTCTCTTCTTTCTCTCTCTCAATATTTGAAAGCAGAATTGTTCACAAGTATTTTGCAGGCGACTTTGATTGAGCTTCCTATGAGTCTGTACTATCTTGCTGTTGTAGGCTCCGCTTTTTCTTTTTTTTTTTACAGGATTTTCCTACTTATAGCGTCCTCTCTCTTTTTTTTTCTCGCAATATATATGTATGATTCCGTGTACGGTGCAATATGTCGTTCTTTTTCTTTTGTCTTCTGTAGTTGTTGATGATGGTTGTTGTTTTTCTTTCCCCATTTTTTGGCACTGATGTGATGGTTGGCGCGCTACGGTACTTTTTGCGTACATTTGAATTAGTACTTATATTTTTTTTCAGTTTTTCTTATTTTTTTTTTTATAAATGAATACACACCTGAAAGGATAAAGAAGGACTATAAAAAGAGGGAGGGCAATGAGGAAAGTGGATTAGCAAGCGTATGCCGAAGTGGAATAGAGAGAACATGGCTTGACTACCCCCTATTTTATACACACATGTGGTCTGAAAGGGAAGCATTTTGCCGAACTTTTTTTTTGGTGTTTTTATTCATTTATTTTCTCCTATTATGAATATATTGTTTATCTTCTCTTCTTTGTTGCTGGATTCTTATTCTTTCAGTTTTTTTCTTTTAAGTGAGTGAGAAGACTGTCTATTTTTCTTTTCTTACTGGAGTTGTCGTACTGATGAACTTTGCTCATGAAATGCTTCTATTATCTTCTTCTCTTTATGGAAATGAGGCGAAGAAGGGAGTAAAAATAAGAGAAAACGAAAAAAGAAATTAAAGAACAGAAGAATTGTGGAGATGCAATACAGATAAAGCATTTTTTTTTTTTTGGTGCGTTGCCGCTTGTTTCTCTTTTTTTTTTTTGCGAAAAAAGCTGTTGTTGTTGATTCAGGAAAGGTTGTTGGGAGATTCCCTGTAAGGACTTGTAGTTCTGTATGTGTCCCGTAAAATACTGTTTTCCTCTCTCTCTTTTTTCCCTATAATATTGTTGTTTCTTCTATTCTCTGATGAGGGGAGAGTGGGAAAATGTAAATGATTGTTTGTGTGTGTGTGCCTTATGCTTTCGTGTTACTGTTGTCGATTCCTTTTACCGTTTCTTGACGATAAAAAAAAATGAAAAGAGAAGAGGAAGACTATTCAACACTACCCCAACAGTATATAGTATAAGTTTGCCTTGTATTTTTTCCCCTTGTTCTGTATGGCCGTGATGTGGAGTTGATGGCATCGAAATGCTCATCTTCTCCCGTTGTTTTTTCAAATAATGTTGCTTTCCTTCATGCAGTTCAGTTTACAGTGAGCCAATGTATGGTTACACTGTCTTATTATGATCACTGCATGAACGGAAGGTGCGAATGGTTTTTATCTCCAACGTCGTATTCGTTTCACGTTTGTGACATTCATTTTTTTTTCTACTCGTTTACCTCTTCTCTACTTCTTTTTTTTTCCCTTTTTTTAAAAAAATATAATTATTAGTGAGAATCTAAAGGAGGTTGATTCTTTTCCTTGTAAAAGATTTCTGCCTGCTAGCTTCGAAGCACTCTAAAGACATTGTTTTGACTGCTTTTGTGTGCGTGTCTCCAGTTTTTAGTACGCGATAACACCAACAGAGAGAGACTTTGTGTGTGTGAGAGAAAGAAATAATTATAGGCAGAGATGTCAGGTAGCGAAGACAAATACTACAACGACCTAGTGGCGGAGCTGCTGCCTCCGCCCATGACAGATCTGGAGGCATTTCTTGACTGCGCTCGCTACAATGACGACGGTGATGCGGACCAGCTGCGCGCGTACCTGAATAAGAATCCCAAGGACATCAACGCTCAAGATTCACAGGGCCGCACGGCAGTGCACATGGCGGCGGCGAACGGACACATGCCTATTCTTGAGATGCTCTTTGAGTTTGGCCCCACCCCAAACATTCCTAACTATGAAGGGAACACAGCACTGCACTTTGCTGCTCTGAATAACCACGTGGAGACGGCGCGGCGTCTGCTGCGCAATGGCTGGAGCGTTAGCACGTGCAATGCCTCTGGCCGTACGTCTCTCCAGCTGATCCAAGAGAAGCAATTTGGGGAAATGGAGACGCTGCTTATCGAGCATGACGAGACTCTTGACAACTACGTTCCGCCTACCGGGTCGTCTGCGGCGGTGGCCACTTCGGGGGAGGCAGAGAGCGATAGCGATGACGGTGACACGGATGGTGTCGATCAGGCCAAGGGGGCGACCACCGCCTCCGCTACCGCGACTTCTGCCAGCAAGCCAAAGGCTGCAGTGAAGGATATGACTACTGGAGAAGCCATGCTTGGCTCCGCAAACGTGGACGGGATTGAGTAAAAAAAAAAAGATTATAAAATGGCGCCGCTGCGTGAAACAAGGCGGAAGGATGAAAGAGAGGGAATCTTTCTCGGAGATCGATTAAAACACCACTCACAAGGAAGGCAACCATGGTTGTGTCTCCTCTTTAGTATGCTGATAATGCAACTTGGGGAGGGGAAGGGGGACTGCACGATTATGCATGAGAGAGCGAGATAACATTTTTTTTTTGAATAATATTTCTCCATGAAGCATTGAGAGAGAAACGACAACCAAAAAGAAATATGAAGAGAAGAATGGGGAGGTAACACTTACACATCTATACTGCTATCCACATGGCGTTGTTTCATACTTTTGTTTCACTCAGAGGCTATAAAGGAGGGAAATGTATGTTGACGCTTTTTGTGTACCTTTCAAACTCGTTTTTTTTCTCCTTTCTACCACTCTTTTTTTTTTCTGGAGATATATAGAATACATCCGCGATGGAGCCGAGACGGTGGCGGCCCAATTTTTTTAACCCATTCACTGAGCGCAAACAGCATAATGTGTACCTACCACTTTACATGGGACTTTTTAGAGTACTGCCATTGCATAGATGGAAACTGGACCACATACAGGAGGTGCTTGGCTACGCCGCGGTGAACCCTTCACTTTTTGGGTTCCCAGATAAACCGACGTGTATCGTCAACACCGCGTACTTCCTTCCTTCACTGAGAAGCCGCACACGCGGAGTGTGGGCGTTTGGCACTGAGCGGGGCTGCAAGAGTATTGTTGTGCCTGGGTCATGCAGCGGAGAGGCCTTTGACGAACTGGATGCTCGTCTGATTGAGCCTCTTTTTAGGTGGAATCCTGGGGTGGAGTATGTGTATCTCTCGCAGTACTGCCAAGCTATGACGCCGAGACTTGTCCCCTTGCTTGCACGCTGCCACAACATTCGTGAGGTCACTCTTGAGGGATGGAACGATGCGGTAGCAATAAACCGTATCATGATGGCGTGTCGCCAAGCAGAGGTGTTGGACACTTATAGCCCCGATGACCCGCCGCGAGACTGGAAGAATGAACTACATGTGCAGGCGCTCGTGACTATGGTAGAAATGCACCCCAAACTGCGTTGTTTCAAGTCCCACCGGCTTTATCTTAGCGACGTGTATACCGCGACGCAGTACTCGCGCTGCAGGCATAACCTCGCTCTCGTTCCTTTTTCTTGCGATTTTATCTTACTCCACTACGGACTATTTTTACTCCTGCTCTGCTTGCCTGCGTATGCGGTGTACAAGATCATATGGGCACTGACCAGCAAAGTTGCGTCAGAGGCGTATGTGTGGTTCTGGAGTGTGATGGCGTTCATCGCTTCTTTTGCTGCTATGGTGATCTTTGATATGGCGGGCTGGAGACACCGAGGCCGAACCTGGGTGCACATGCATCGATACTTTATTCTATGTAAGCGTCGTTTGGATATCGCTATGAATACGCACCCTACCGCTCTCACCACGACGAAGAAGCCGTAATGTGTGTGTGAAAGGAGGGGGGGGGTCAGAAGGAGGGAAGAAAGAGGTAGTGCAGTGGGCAATGCCGTGTAATCATTTGAGTGTGGCTCTCTGGTTTCATGGTATCTCCGTGCTTTTGTTTTTGTTTCTCGTCTCGAAGGTTCCGCTTCTTTTTTTTTTTTTTTACATTCACGTTGAGAACTACCGAAATGAATGATACTATCTATCCTATATATATATATATGCCAGTGGCTCATTGTTGTTGTTATTGCCATGTTAGCGGCACGCGCCTTGGACAGCAGCAGTGCGTTTCGCAACAATCACATATAACAATACATATATTGTTTTGACTAACGACCCGCTTCTACTGTACTGACGCTATCATGATGGCATTAATGGTAAGCACTTTCTTTTCTGCAGGAGGAAAAAAAAAAAGCAGTACTGCGCGTGTATCATCTGCACTTTTTCTTGTTGATTTCCTTCCATCTTATCCATTTTTTTTTTCTTTGAAGCTACGTGTTCTTTTTTTTTATTTTTTCGTTGTTAAAGCGTGTGGTGCGTGTGTGTTTGTGTATTTGTATTTGTGGGCTTCAACAGTAGTTGATACAAATCTACATTTTAGAAGTTTCTTCAGGGGAGATGGCGGACTGCGTTTTTGAAACTGGCCACACCGGTGCGGTACTGGACGTGGCTGTAGATGCCAGTGGACGCCACCTGGCGACTGCTAGTGAGGACGGCACCATCCGCCTTTATCAGTGCGACGCTCCCAACGGCCCTACAGGCAGCAGCAGCAGCAGCGGCGGCGGCGGCAACATAAATAGTAAGACCGGCGCATGGCGACATGTTACCACACTAGGCGAGGCAGGCGGTGGCGAAGGCCCAGTGTGCTGTGTGGCGTGGGCCCCTCTGGCTTATTATAGTGCTGCCCTTGTTGCTTGCACAGAGCGGGAACCGCAGGCTGCTCTTTGGCGGGATGTTTGTAGCGGCAGCACGCCACAGTACGAGAAGGTGTATGCGGCGCCGCTCCCTAGTCCTGGATGGTGTGTGGCGTGGGCTCCGCAGGAGTACGGTAAACTCTTTGCTGTTGGCTGCGAGGACGGCACCGTTGTGGTGATGACTGGCCATGATCAGACCTGGGAGACCCAGTCTTTCACAGCTCATCAAAGCGGCTGCTGCGGCATCGCCTTTGCTCCATTCTTTCCTCCTGGCGTGTTGCTCATGGCGCCTCTGCAAAGTAGCCTGCCTGGTCGCAATCTGGCCGCGGCACCTCCATTGCCCATTGGGCCCCCGCGCATGGTGACCTGCGGGTCTGGCCGGCGGGTAAAGGTGTGGAGCCACTCTTTTGATGCTCCTCTTGCCGAGGGGGGAGGCCTTCCACAGTCCGTTTGGACCTCTGCTGATCTGCCGACACTGGTGCAGGCAACGTGGCGAGCGGTGGCGTGGGCACCTTGTGTAGGTCTTCCCTTCACCTACGTGGCGGCTGGTAGCGAAGAAGGGTGGGTGGCGGTGTGGTATCAGGACGGGCCGGCATCGGATGAGTGGCGCTGCGCGCTCCTTCCCCAGCAGCTTTCAGCTGCCGTGACGAGGCTCTCGTGGTCACAGGTAGGGACGTTTCTGCTGGTTTCGTGTAGTGATGGTACTGCCAGCATGTGGAAAGAGACGTCGGCGCTCAAGTGGGAGATGGCAAGCGAGATGGAGACCCCCAGCTAGCGTACAGGAGAATGGACAGTGAGAGAGAGAGGAGGCCTCCTTCAGCCCCGCGCTGGTTTGCTGACTCCCCCATTTTTACTCATACATGAGAGAGAAGGGACTCTAGTGCTTTAACGGTGCTTTGGATGCTAGCTGCCTCTGCGTGTGTGTGGGTGTGTGCTGAGAATTTTGAGGAAGTGGACTTTTTTTTTTGCTGATTGTTTATCTTGACATTCGTGTGTCTTTTTTGCAACTTTGATACAGCGAAGTATACGTTAAATTATTATGTGTCCTTAAAGGGTTTGAAGGATAAGCATGTTCTCTCTTTCCCGACAGCAATTAGGCATCATCCCCATTTGCGTTGACCATTTATTGCTGCTTTACGACGCTTTGAATTTCTATCTTCTTCGTTGCTCCTATTACTAATTTTTATAATTATCATTGTTTCATCTTTTGTGCGTAGATATATATATATATATATAGTGAGCACACACCCCCATTTAGAGGCATTCTTCACCACACTTATACAACATAGTGCTGCTCCAAAAAAGGATATTCATTCAGTTTTTTTTGGGGGCTCTTTATTGCTTTTGTAGGTTTCTCTTTTTTCCTGTTCTTCTTTGTTTTGCGACAGAAAGGACTCTCAACTACAGAAAGAATGGGTCTTCTTCTCGGCACTTTTTTCTTTTTTATGCTTGGCGCGCTCGGCGCTCTTAGTTCTCCCTTGTGGGCCAAGAGTCAGGTCGAACTAGTACGTGTGCTCTGTGCAGTAGGAGCTTTCTGTTGCTGGCTGTCGTGGATATTGATCTACATGGCTCAGATGAACCCACTGCTGCTGCCTACGCGCAATCTCAAAGCAGAGTAGGAATATATCTATATATCTAGTTGTTTCTTCAGGTGGTTTGTGTGTGTGTGTGTGAGGGAAAAGTAGAAATGCAGCAGCAGTTCTCCGCATGCATGGGCCTATCTGCGGGTAGTGCGTGTGTGTGTGTGTACGCGGCCGAAAATAAAGAGGAGGGGGTTTCAGTGCCTCCCCCTCCCCACCTCAATGGTGGCATTACAAGAAAGAAGTGGCAAGTCGAGAGAAGAAAGTACGTGAGCAGGGTGGTGTACACATGGTGGAAAAATGCAATTGTGTGCTTTGCTGTAGCAAATTAATTACTGACCCCTCCCCCTTCCTTTTCTCTCTTTCTTTCTTTTTTTTTCCCCCTCTTTTTTGGTGTTTTGTGTGTGCTGTTTTTATCGCTGATAACAGAAAAAAAAAGTAGTAGCTTTCTTTGACTTACAGGGGGACGCATTCCTTTTTTTTTCTTTTGTAAGTAGACACTCTTTCTTTCTCTTCTCTATGTTTTTGACAATGGTG